>CM075959.1:4888960-4898960 GCA_038048745.1 Coluber constrictor foxii | reverse complement strand
CATCATTATGTATATCCAGCAATCTGTATAATATATTGGAAAGCAAAGTTGATTAGGAGCCTGGGGGTTAAAACATATGAAGAAAGATTCTAGGAATTGAGCATGTTTAGTCTAGGGCAGGGGTCTGCAACCTTAAAACACTCAAAGAGCCATTTGGACCCGTTTCCCACAGAAAAGAAAACACCGGGAGCCACAAAACCTGGGTGGGCGTGGCCAACTTGACCTCACTCACTTCCATCAGTCACATGGCCCCATGCCACGCCACGCCTATCCAGCTGATCATTAGGGGCAGAGAACCAGCTGTTAAAAAACACCAGGAACCACAAAAAAACTTTTGATATCTCTCTCTCCCTCCCTCCCTGCCTCTCTCTGTATCTCTCTATGTCTCTGTCTCTCCCCCTCTCTATATATCTTTCTGTCTCTGCTCCAGCTGCTTCTCCATCCCCTGCCATCACCCTTACCTCTCAGCCCAGGTGAGGAGTGACTGGGAGGGGAGGACAAGGGGCAGGGCCAGCCAGTGGTTGGATCACCCCGACAAGGAGCCACAGCAGAGGGCCCAAAGAGCTGCATGCAGCTCTGGAGCCGCAGGATGCTGACACCCGGTCTAGGGAAAAGGACTAGGGGTGACATGATAGCAATGTTCCAACGTCTAAGGCAGTGATGGCTAATCTTTTCCAGACTGACTGACCAAAATGCTCGTGCATGCCTGAACCTCCAAAATGCAATGTGCGCACATCCACTGCATGCGTCTTGCCCCCTGTGCATGCACACTCAGCCCCGCGTGTGCCCCGCCCCCCACACATGCTCAGCAGAGACTCGAAGACTAGCTGCCTGGTGGGAGGCACACATGCATGCACACCAGAGCTGAACTGAGATGACAGCTCACGTGTCATCAAAGAGGGCGCTGCGTGCCACCTCTGGCACACGTGCCATAGATTCGCTATCATGGATCTAAGGGGTGCCCCAAAGTAGAGGGAATCAACCTCTTTTCCGAGTCACCTGAAGGCAGGACAAGAAGGCAGAAAGGATGGAGATGAATCAAGGAGAGAAGCAACCTGGAAACTAAGGAGAAATTTCTTGACAATTAGAACAATTAATCAGCGGTACAGTTTGCCTTCAGAAGTTGTGGGTGCTCCATCATTGAAGGTTTCTAAGAAGAGATTGGACAGCCCTTTGTCTAAAATGGTCAAGAGGGTTGGACTACAAGACTTCTGAGGTTCCTTCCAATTCTTGTTATTCTGCATTCTGTATTCACATTCTGCCACCCATGTTTTGGATGACTTCTTGACTTATTTTTACCTCCCTCTGCTATCAACAGATGCTCCTGGTTCTTCTCAGTTCTTACCAAGACTCTCAGTTCTTACCAAGAACTGAGGCTTACCAAGACTCTCAGTTCTTTATTTAGCCCAAACTCTCATGATCCTGTTTTTCAGACACCAAAACTCTCTGAGCCATCTCTCCATTAAAAAACAACAACAACAACAACAACAACAAATTTCTTTAATTGAGAATATGGAGATTGTGTCTTGAATGCAACGGTGTGCTTTGATTGGTTAGTTTAGCATATATATATATATATATATATATATATATATATATATATATATATATATATATATATATATATATATATATATATATATATATATACATATACATACATACATACATACATACATACACATACAGATGTTATGTTATGGAACTCAAATAAATGTGAGGTGTTAAACGTTTAAAAAGGAACAGCTAACAAAAGGGCAGATTAAGTCTCCCAATTAACCCTGGCCATTTATGTAGAGACAGAGAGCATGCCTATAGCTGAAAGACCCAGATTTTTGGAAATTGGAAGTTGGAAGTAAGTTGGAAGTTGGAAGTAGAAGGAGGATGGGGAGGGGGAGGGGGAGCAGGACAACAATGAGAAGAAGGAGAAGGAGAAGGAGAAGGAGAAGGAGAAGGAGAAGGAGAAGGAGAAGGAGAAGGAGAAGGAGAAGGAGAAGGAGAAGGAGAAGGAGAAGGAGAAGGAGAAGGAGAAGGAGAAGGAGAACTACAAAGCAATATGACAACAGCAACAGTTTACCATCCAAAGCTGCATTTTCTATGATCATAAGACACGAGGGGGGGAACCCTCTAAGATATTACTGAATTCAAAAAAACCTCATTAGATTCTACTATATTGAGTGGAATTTTAAGACTGATGCAATTTCAAATGCCAGTGGATAACAAAAGCTACGTAATTGTGTGAAGAAGGAGACGGAGGAGGAGGAGGAGGAGGAGGAGGAGGAGGAGGAGGAGGAGGAGGAGGAGGAGGAGGAGGAGGAGGAGGAGGAGGAGAAGAAGAAGAAGAAGAAGAAGAAGAAGAAGAAGAAGAAGAAGAAGAAGAAGAAGAAGAAGAAGAAGAAGAAGAAGAAGAAGAAGAAGAAGAAGAAGAAGAAGAAGAAGAAACAACTAGATAACTTCATCAGTGGTAGAAGGCTGTGGGCTTTGTTCTCTATTTATTTACCAGAAACTTACCCTATCAGTGTTCTTACTCGTTTAGAAGTAGAATTTAGGAAATTTTAATGTTTTGACAGGGCAGCTGAAGCCATAGTCAAAATATTTGTTGCGTGAGTCAACCTCAAGCTATAAAATGCAAAATCTAGGTAGTTTTCTCCCACCCTCACCCCCAAAACCAACCCAGATAAATGACTTGAGAGATGAGCAGAGCAATTTCCTCAAAATTGTTTTGACACAGAATTAAAACAAAAAAATCTAGGAGCTTCCAGCCGAGAGGCAGCTTCTTCCCAGACTAAATTATGTTTTCGGCTTTCTTCTCCCGAGCTTGGGAAATATTATAGCGTTACCAATATTGTTCTGCTTTGTGTTCCTGAAGTCTTATTAGTAGCACGAAATGGAAGTTGAACTTTTATTTATTTTTTATTTTTTTTTAAAAAAAGGGTGTTTTGAAGTGAGCCAAAAAAGCAGAAATAGATATTTCGGTCTTTTTCTGCCATGAAGAACTACATGAGTTATTGACCTCAAAAACGAAATTACATTTTTTAATAAGTACAGAATGCATAGCAGTAGATCACTGAACTGGTGCCATTTTCTCCTCCTTATAAAGCAGGTAGGAAGAGCACATTAGAACAGAACAGAATAACAGATTTGGAAGGGACCTTGGAGGTCTTCTAGTCCAACCCCCTGCTCAATTAGGAGACCCTACGCCAGTGATGGTTAACCTTTTTGGTGCCGAGTGCCCAAAGAGCGTGCGTGCACGCGTGAATGCATGTACGTATGCCCTAACCCCCAAAATGCAATGCAAGTACCCGCCTACACATGCACCCTGCCCCCACGTATGCAGATGCATCCCCCACACATGTGCCCCGGGTCCTCTGCGCATGTGCCCCGGGCCCTTCTATGCCCCTTTTTGGCTTTCAGGTTGGTGCAGGAGACTTTCCAGGTCCAAAACGGAATTAATATTGTTGTCATCAGCATTCTTTTAATAGCAGGGTGATATAAATATGCTGATAGGGACTTCTTCCCTTAATATGGAATGCACTTTAAAATACAGATCACACTAAGAATAATACAGTGCTGACTTGGAAAGGGTTTTCGCTTCGACACACAGATTTTTGTCTCTTGTCCCTCCCGGATGCCTTATTTCCACATGAACTGAACACTTGCACATTTCACGGGCTAACATCTAGACTGAGCCGCTACATGTTTCCTATTACACACTCCTCTGAATGTGCTGACACGATTTTCAGGTCAAATGTGGCCTTGAAAATGTATGCTCTTGATAAAAACTTTGTTTTTTCACCCCAAAAAAATATTAGGTAAAGTTGCATTCTCAAAGTTGCAAACAAAGCATTGCAAACAAAATGTTATGACCCTCTCAGAGCCCAGTTCAGAGGAGGAGGAGGAGGAGGAGGAGGAGAAGGAGGAACTGGGACTGTCCTATGTCCAGAAGGCATGCCAGGGGCTGAGGACAATGCTGTCCCAGGTCCCTCAGGCTGTCAGACCTGGAAGCGATATTTTATATCTGGGCCTTCAGGCCTGCCACATTTTCTACTATGGGAAAATGGGAGGGGGGGTTGCACAGAGTATGGGTGATATGTAGTCAAAATAATATTCCTTTCTCAGAGAGTCAAGGACACATTGCCCTGGCAACTGGAGTTGAATGACTGGAAGGTGTCTCCAATTTGAATGGTGGATGATTGAACCACCACCCTTTCATTTGGCTGGGAAAAACCTGGAAACTTTCAGATTCAGATTTTCCCAGATGTGCCAATATGGCATCTCTAATAAAAAGGAACTTTGAGGAAAGTCAAGCCTCGGAGTCTTTTTTGTTGTTGTTGTTGTTGTTGTTGTTGTTGTTGTTGTTGTTGTTGGGGGTATTACTTGGAACTCTGATACAGACAGAGAGCTATCTGCACAGACATAGGGGAGGATCAATCCATTTGCATAGAGCTAGAAGGGACCTTGGAGGTCTTCTAGTCCAACCTTACACCACTTCCAACAAATGGTTATCCAACATCTTCTTAAAAATTTCCAGTGTTGGAGCATACACAACTTCTGGGGGCAAGTTGTTCCACTGATTAATTGTTCTAACTGTCAGGAAATTTCTCCTTAGTTCTAGGATGCTTCTCTCCTTGATTAGTTTCCACCCATTGCTTCTTGTCCTGCCCTCAGGTGGTTTGGAGAATAGCTTGACTCCCTCTTCTTTGTGGAAGCCCCTGAGATATTGGAACCCTGCTATGATGTCTGCCCTAGTCCTTCTTTTCATTAAACTTGACATATCCAGTTCCTGCAACCATTCTTCATATGTTTTAGCCTCCAGTCCCCTAATAATCTTTGTTGCTCTTCTCTGCACTCTTTCCAATGTCACAGCATCTTTTTTTACATCATGGAGACCAAAATTGGATGCAGTATTCCAAGTGTGGTCTTACCACGGCATTTTAAAGTGGTATTAACACTTCACATGATCTTGATTCTATCCCTCTGTTAATGCAGCCTAGAACTGTGTTGGCTTTTTTGGCAGCTGCAGGTGGCTCCTATTTAAATGGTTGTCCACTAGGACTCCAAGATCCCTCTCACAGTTACTACTATTGAGCAAGGTACCATATATACTGTATCTGTGCATTTTGTTTTTCTTGCCTAAATGTAGAACCTTGCTTTTTTCAACATTGAATTTCAAAACATATCAGTGCAATAAATAAACCAGCAACTCGTAGTTATGGGAATTTTTAGGTCACAGTTGTGTAGAAATGTGCTCACTTAAATACAGACGTTTCAAAATAAGGATCTGAAGCTAAATCAACCTTCCCCATTGTGACCAATTATTGTGCCTCATTGTTGGCGCCTATCCACTCTTCAATTTGTGGTCTTTGAATCTCCAGGCCATCAAAATCCCAAACAATAGACACACAGCTAATGTGACAGCCAGACAAATGATGGGCCATTGGATAAAGCTCGGTCAAAGATTCTATATTTGTCAATTCAATGAAATCAATTTGATGGCCAGACATGGAGAGCCATCTTTCTTTATTGGCATTGATTGACAGGTGATGATGTGGCAGAAGAAGAAGGAAAAAAAAAGATGAAAGGGGAATTTTACTGGCACATATCTTAGACTTTTCTTTCTTTCTTAAATTTAAAAAAAATCACTAATATTTATTGATATTGGCTGCTGGTCGTCTACCTTTTTAGACCTCATTTTTTGTCTCCTAGGAATCAGAATTCGGTCTGAATGTTGATGAACGATTCCTATTGAAATAGATTGCCAATTTAATCATCCCAGCAGAAATCATTCCCACTGTAACGGTTTGCAAAGATGTACGATCCCTCAAAACTAAGTTCAGCTTTTCAAGGCAGCTGACTCTGCTGTCAATAGTCTTTTTTTCACAGATTATAGATCCAAAAATGGAATTGTTCCTGCATGCACAAGCTGTTATGTACTGTATAAGCTGGGCTGACAAAATCAGAAATGAGGAGGTGATAAGCAGGGGTGAGATTCAGCCGGTTCGGAGCAGTTCAGGCAAATCGGTAGCTCCGATGATCAGCTGCCCCCCCCCCCACCCTGACCTATCCTGTCCTATATTTTCTTCTTTCTGGCTCAGCTGATTCACATGGCACAGCTGATTTCTGCGCCTCCCACTGTTCTACTTACCCGGGCTGCCTTAGAAGGTAAGCAGCTGAGCTTCAAATTGCTGTATTTTGGTTTTTTTAAAAAATATACTTTATTGATTTTATGAAAATAAAACAAAATACAAATGTTTCATGCCACATCAGAAGTGCAGTGTTAACCGTAATTTACAGAGTTTATCACAATAATATTCTAGTTAAGAGTGAGTAAAATCACTTTTTCCAACTCTCAAATATTTTTCCTGTTACGCATCCAATTGTACCATCTACCCCATACCATAATATTTAGATTTTTCACCATTATTCAGCTCATTTGTTAGATTGGACATTTCCGCACATTCTAGAATCTTATTAATTACACTTTCCTCAGAAGGAGGTGCATTATCCTTCCATGTCTTTGCAAAAACTAATCTGGCTGCCGTGATTATATGGATCAAGAGTTGAGTCTTTTCTTTTGCCAATCTCTCCCTAATTATACCTAGTAAGAAGATTTCAGGGGCTAATTCCAAATCCTCTCCAATTATTTCCTTCAGCCAGGCCTGAATTTTAAGCCAAAAACTTTTTGATTATCTGACAGGACCACCACATGTGGAAAAAGGTACCAACCTCCTTACCGCATTTCCAACAGGTTGGTGAGGCATTGGGGATCATTTTAGCTATTCTAGCTGGTGCTAAGGTGCCATCTGGTGGAACATCTTGTACTGATTTTCCCTATAGGATACCACTTTTCGTTATATGGTAATTCCTGTTCCAGGCTTCTTCCCACTCATTAAAGTTAATATTGTATCCTATATTTTTTTCCCAGACACACAGTTGGTTCCTAGCTATGGTCTCTGCCCTATCCTCATCTAGTAACACGTTGTACAGTCTAGCCAGCATTTTCTTTTCTTGTCCCAGTAAAATTTTATCTAGATTTCTATATTTGGATTCTATGCCAAATCGGTCCCTATCCTTTTGGTACCTAGAATTGATCTGGAAATAAGTCCACCAATCTATATTGAGGCCTTGGGTCTCTTAATAAATCTAAAGATTTTAAACTCCCTTTATCATCTACTATCTCCTTATATGTGGGAAATTTTGAATGTCTTGCCTTTTTTGGGTCAATTAGGGCCTCCAGAATGGAGAGCCAATTTGGGACTTTAGTGTAAAACCTCTGCCTGATGCACATTTTATTTATTTTATTTATTAGATTTATATACCGCCCTAATCCTGAAGGACTCAGGGCGGTGAACAGGCCAACAAAGAAAAATACATATATACAAAATTTAAAAAACTCAAATTAAATCAAATTAAATAAATATTGGCCCAGAAAGAATTAAAACACCCCATACAATTTAAAAACAGATTAAAATTCAACGCTAAAAGAAGAGAGGTTAGGCCAGGCCCGCCTGGTGAAATAAAAAGGTCTTAAGAGCGCGGCGGAAGGTGCGCAGATCCGGGATCCGACATATGAGCGTAAAGCACAGACCCACTGAATTATACTGGTGGCATCCCACCACTGATGATAAGCTGCCTGGGAAAGCCAAAGAAAATCATCAAAGCCATCAAAAAGCGAAAGTTAGAATATTTTGGATGTGTGATGTGACACCAGGAAAAATATGGCATCCTTTCACTTAATCCTCCAGGGAAAGATTGAAGGCAAACGAGGTCCAGGCAGAAAAAGAACATCATGGCTTCAAAATCTAAGGGACTGGTTTGAGCAACACTCATCAGCACTTTTTCATGCAGCTGTTGATAAAAATAGGAATTTCCAACATGATCACCAATGTCCGATGACAGATATGGCACAAGAATAAGAAGAAGTACAATCAACAGAGAGCAGTCTTCATTCTGTAGTCTCAGGTTATTTTACCTAAAGAATGAAAATATGCAAACAATACCAAAGGAAACAAACAGAATTCAGTTGTCCAAATCGTTATCTAAGAACTTTTTAATAATTTCTAGAGATTTGGGAGAGTAGCGCCACTTTGAATTTGTGTTCAAAGTGGTCTGATACTTACAAACCCAAGATCTAAGTTTATTAAGAATCATTTCTGACAAAGAATCTGCTTTACATATGAGACAGCTTCTGAGGAGATGGTGAGTTCTGTTTTAAGCCTGAAAGCTGGCTGGGTCATTTTAGGCCATTCACCAGGAGATGGTGAGTTGGAGTCCTCCTTTAGGCATGAAAGCTGGCTGGGTAACTTCGGACCAATCACCTGGAGATGGAGAGTTCTAGTTCTGCATTAGGCATAAAAGCTCATTGGTTGACTTTGGGCCAACCACCAGGAGACAGACACCAGGAGACTAGTCTTGGTTTAGGAGACTTCACAACTCCAGAAGTTGTGAATTCTCCAACACTGGAAGTTTTTAAGAAGAGATTGGACAACCATTTGGCTGAAATGGCTGACCAGGAGGTTGGACTAGAATGACCTCCAAGGTACCTTCCAACTCTGCTATTCTGTTCCGTTCTGTTCCGTTCTGTTCTGTTCTGTTCTGTTCGTTCGTTCCGTTCCGTTCCGTTCCGTTCCGTTCCCACTCCACTCCACTCCATTCCACTCCACTCCACTCCACTCCACTCCACTCTACTCTACTCTACTCTAACAAGAAAGCTGATTTGTTGACTTTGGGCCAATCACCGAGAGGTGGAAACTTCTAGGTCCATATTAGGCTCAGACACTGAGCTTGTTGGTCAGAAGGTTGGCAGTTCAGTGGTTCGAATCCCTAGCGCTGGTGTACCAGAGTGAGCTCCTGTTACTTTGTCCCAGCTTCTGCCAACCCTAACAGTTTCGAAAGCTTGTAAAGAAATGCAAGTAGAAAAATGGGACCATCTTCGTGGGAAGGTAACAGCGCTCTGTGCACCTTCGGCATTTAGTCGTGCTGACCATATGACCATGGAGATGTCTTCAGACAGTGAAGATATCTTCGGCTTTGAAATGGAGATAAGCACTGCCCCTAGAGCCGGAAATGACTACCACACATGTGTGGGGGAAACTTTACCTTTTAAGTCCTCTCTGAATCAGTGAGGCTTGTATCTGAGCACAAATGGGTAGCCTGGCATTCTTCATTATGAAAGAGGATGCCAACTCTCCATTCAGGTAATTCACATGACTGGCTGGGGAATCTTGGGAAATGAAGTTCACGTGTATTCAAGTTCCCAAGGAAGAGAATCACTCTTCCATAGACATCATAGGGGAATGTGTGGAAAGCATATATGTGCATCATGAAGTCACACACACTTTTTAAAAAGGTGGAATAATGCAAGGCAGTGGAACAACAACGATGAAAAGTGCAGAGAAGGGCAACAAAGATGATTATGGGCCTGGAGGGTAAAGCATAAAGAACAGTTGTTGCACTTAGGGATGTCTAGTTTAATGAAAAGAAGGACCAGGGATGACATGATAGCAGTGTTCCAATATCTCAGGGGCTGCCACAAAGATGAAGGGGTCAACCAGTTCTCTGAAGCACCAGAAGTGAGACAAGAAGCAGTGGATGGAAATTAATCAAGGAGAGAAGAAACCTAGAACAAAGGAGAAATTTCCTGACACTTAAAACTATAAACCAGTGGAAGAACTTGCCTCCAGAAGTTGTAAATGCTCCAACACTGGAAATTTTTAAGAAGATGTTAGATAACCATTTGTCTGAAGGGGTGTAGGGTTTCCTTCCTGAGCAGGGGGTTGGACTAGAAGGCCACCAAGGTCTCTTCCACCTCTGTTATTCGGTATGCTGGAATTTGGGGGTGCACCTGCCATATTTTCATATATTTGTTGACCTGTGTATAACAAAGGATAGATGAATGGACAGACAGACAGATAGCTAAATATAGATATCTATAGATAGTAGAGAGATATTTAGATGATATTTAGATATTTTATAGATAGATGATAGATGATAGATGGTA
>CM075959.1:4763960-4883960 GCA_038048745.1 Coluber constrictor foxii | reverse complement strand
TTGGGGGGGGGGGGGAGTGGCTGTTTTAAATTCAGAGTCATGTTCTTTTTGGATAAATGAGGTAATGGTTACAGTCTCGGACAAATCCTCAGGAGTTGCAAGCTAAAGAAGCAGACCTGACAGATGGTCTGCCTGAAGAGTCCACAGGCAAGCAGATATTTGCAGCTGCTTTAGGAAGCCCCGGGCAAATGGAATGTGATTCAGAGAACGAGGAGAGATGCCTTACTACAGGGGCTGTATTCATCTGCAGAACAGGTCTGTAGGGCTGAGGAAAGGAGATCAGAATAACAGAACAGAAACGGTGTGGACTTCAGCTCCCAGAATTCCTCAGCCAGCTATGTTATGTCCACCTATCTTCAAGTTGGCAAGGTTAAAAAAACATTGCATTGGGATATGCTTTTTAGTCTGGTCAATCGTTCTTTTAGGTGCATAGAAAACTGACAGCAGAAAAAGACCTCCTGTTCCATCAAATCTTCCCTTTGAATTTGGTTTTTTTTTCTTTATTTTAATTTATCCATTAATTTAATTGATTTATTATTATTTATATAGTTTATTTTACAAGGTTTGTCAAACCATGGACGTGTTTATCCCAAGCATCTTGAAACTTAGTTACTGATGATCTTGTTCGGCTACCTCTGCTGGATGTTGGTTCCAAGCTTCGACTACTCTTTCTGTGAAGTCACAGAACATAACCAAGCTCAGAGAACACCGTGGACCACACACTCTTCCTCCTCCTCCTCCTCCTCCTCCTCCTCCTCCTCCTCCTCCTCCTCCTCCTCCTCCTCCTCCTCTTCCTCCTCCTCCTCCTCCTTGCAAACCCCACTCCCATCTAGCATTGATGATGTTCCCTAGTTGGGTTAAGAAATATCTGAAAGAAAAGAACCAGAGAACACTAAAGACCCCCCCCCCTCCTCCTCCTCTTCCCTCTCTCTCTCTCTGCAAACCCCACTCTCTCGTAGCATTGATTTAAAAAAAAATGATTTATATGCTGCCCTTTTCCGGAGACTCAGGGAGGCTTACAATGCGTTAAGCAATAGCCTTCATACTTTTGTATATTTTACAAAGTCAGTTTATTGCCCCCACAAACTGGGTCCTCATTTTACCTACCTTAGAAAGGATGGAAGGCTGAGTCAACCTTGAGCCTGGTGAACTTACAGTAATTGCAGACAGCTGGAGTTAATTACAATGCATTAGTCTGCTGAGCTATCCAGGCTCCTAGCTGGGTTAAGAAACATCTGTAAGAAAACAACCAAGCTCAGAGAACACCAAAGACCCCCCCCTTCTGTTCCTCTTCCTCCTCCTCCTCCTCCCTCTCTCTCTCTCTCTGCAAACCCCACTCTCTTGTAGTATTGATGATGTTCCCTAGCTGGGTTAAGAAATGTCCACAAGAAAACAACCAATCTCAGAGAAGACCGAGGACCTGCAGATGTTTCTTAACCTAACTAGGTAACATTAGCAATGCTACACATATTCTCTTCTAGTTTGCTCATTTTGCCAATGCAGGTAGTCCTATGAATAGAATAGAATAGAATAGAATAGAATAGAATAGAATAGAATAGAATAGAATAGAATAGAATAGAATAGAATAGAATAGAATAGAATAGAATAGAATAGAAGTGTAGAGTAGAGTAGAGTAGAGTAGAGTAGAGTAGAGTAGAGTAGAGTAGAGTAGAGTAGAGTAGAATAGAATAGAATAGAATAGAATAGAATAGAATAGAATAGAATAGAATAGAATAGAATAGAATAGAATAGAATAGAATAGAATAGAAAATATGGAATGGAATGGAATGGAATGGAATGGAATGGAATGGAATGGAATAGAATAGAATAGAATAGAATAGAATAGAATAGAATAGAATAGAATAGAATAGAATAGAATAGAATAGAATAGAATAGAATAGAATAGAATATTCTTTATTGGCCAAGTGTGATTGGACACACAAGGAATTTGTCTTGGTGCATACGCTCTCCGTATACATAAAAGAAAAGATACATTTGTCAAGAATCATAAAGTACAACACTTAATGATTAATGATAGTCATAGGGAACAAATAAGCAATCAAATCATATTAGGAAACAGTCAATAGAAATCGTAAAGATACCAGCAACAAGATTACAGACATACAGTTATAAATGGGAGGAGATGGATGGTGGGAACGATGAGAAGATTAATAGTAGTGCAGACTTAGTGAATAGTGAATAGTTTGACAGTGTTGAGGGAATTATTTGTTTAGCAGAGTGATGGCATTCAGGAAAAAAACTGTTCTTGTGTCCAGTTGTTCTGGTGTGCAGTGCTCTATAGCATCGTTTTGAGGGTAGGATTTGAAAGAATTTATGTCCAGGATGTGAGGGGTTTGTAAATAATTTCACAATTTTGTGACTGCTTTAGTCACAGTTTGGAGTTATGACAGTGGCGAAAAAGTAACTTTGCAACCAACTAAGTAGCTCTGTGTTTGCAAGTTTGCTTTTCAATTAAGGATTTCATGATAACTCAATGAAATTGTCTGCATTTCAGTATGGCTCTGAGGAAGCAAAATATCTAACTTTCCCTTCAGAGATTCAGCCGATCTCCAAAATAAAGTTCCCATAGAAGGCCGGGTCTGTATAAACTGACTGGACTTCCTTTTCCCATTTTGACATTTTTTTCTCTCCTTCTGTTAGGGCAAAAACCTTTGCTACTAGCATCGCCTGAGGCTGCCCTTGTAGACAATGTGTAAAAAAAAGAAAGAAAGAAAATTGTCAAAGAAGAACAAGAAAGATAAAAACACAACCAAGAGAAAAAAAATTGGGAAGGAATTATTCAGACTTCAAAGTGTCCATCTTCTTGTTTTAAGGTATTTGAGATGCTGAGGTAAAAATTTCTGCTGAGGAAAATTGAAATGCTACTGCTACAATCCATGGGCTATATAGCCATAGGGTGCCATAGGTAGTTCTTACCATCAGATACAGATTAACAGAATTGGAAGGGACCTTGTAGGTCATCTAATCCAACCCTCCACCCAAACAGGAAACCCTCCACCATTTATGACAGATGGTAGTCCAATCTCTTCTTGAAAGCCTCCAGTGATGAAGCTCCCACAACTTCCAAAGGCAACTTCTGTTCCATTGGTTGATGGTTCTCACTGTCAGGAAATTCCTCCTTATTCCTAGGTTGAATCTCCTTGTTCAGATTCTATCCATTGTTCCTTGTCTGGCCTTCGGGTGCTTTGGAAAATAGCTTGACCCCTTCCTCTCTTTGGAAGAATGTTCCCTGCTCCCCCAACTCTGGTGGGCCAGGTAGATATAAATGGGAAAAGATGGTCCTTCAAATAACCTGGTTCCAAGCCATGTAGGGCCTTGAAGTTGACAATCAGCACCTTGAATTGGAACTGGAAGCAATTTGGAAGCCTTCAATGCAGCTTCCATGACAGAGATGACCCATATTGAAAATCTAGTCCTGCACAAAGCCACTTGAAGCTACAATCTCAATTTTTGCAGGATCCAATCTGGGTTGGTCACCGGGACCAGAAGTTTCATTTTCTGACCTTTTGAACTTGTGCTGGAGCCCATCCTAAGGGAAATTCTGTCTACCAGAATTCCCTGGGGATGGGCTGCAGCACAAATCCGAAAACTCAGAAGACTAAACCTAAATCCAATCCAGATTGGATCCTGCAACATGACCCTGGGACACGTACATTTGCCTTCATTCGTGAATCTCAATTTTGTCTGGTGTTAATTTGAACTTGGCCCACGAGATTTGGATGTGGCAAATCTAAATGCAGAATGATCCCAAAGGCCACGTTACAACTGCAATTAAATGGTCCAATGTGCTTTCTCCAAGCTTATTGACTTTATCTTATTTAGTTGAAAAGACTTGTGCAGTCTCCTCCATTTTGCAGCTTCTCCAAATGTAAAATGTAATAGGAGGCAATGCTTATTTCTAGAAAGGCCGAGTTTAGCTTTTTTGACTTCTAAAAGTATCTAAATATCTAAGATGCTACCACAAAGAAGAGGGAATCAAGCTATTCTTCAAAGCACCTGAAGGCAGGACAAGAAGCAATGGATGGAAACTCATCAAGGAGAGAAGCAACCTAGGACTAAGGAGAAATTTCCTTTCAATTAGAACAATTAATTAGTGGAACAACTTGCCTCCAGAAGTTGTGAATGCTCCAACACTGGACGTTTTTAAGAAGAGATTAGATAACCATTTGTGTGGAATGGTGTAAGGTCTCTTGATTGAGCATGGGGTTAGACTAGAAGACCTCCAAGGTCCCCTCTAACTCTTCGATTCAGGTTTCTTCTCGCGGCACCGTAGGTTCTCCTACAGGACTGCCTTCTGCCACCAATAGCCTCTCACTGACCAACACGCTCCCACAGAGAGGGGCTCCTCAGGGAAACAATGTAGGCTGGCGACTCCAGGGGGAGAGCCTTTTCTGTGGGGGCACGTGCCCTCTGGAATGAACTATCCCCTGGGATACATACGATCCTCGACTTCGTACCTTCTGCAGGGCCCTAAAGACCTTGCTTTTCAAACAGGCTGGCCTGGCTGAATAGGAATTTGGATGGGGTTTTTAAATTGAGTGGTTTTTAAAAATGGATAAGGCCAAATTATTTAATTCTTTTAATTGGTTTTAATTTTTGTTATTGCTTGTGTTTTGTTATGGCTGTGCACCGCCCTGAGTCCTTCGGGAGAAGGGCGGTGTATAAATCCAATAAACGTAAACCTAAACCTGATTTGGCCAACCGTTCCTTTATTCTGGTTTCTGGAATGACTATGGAGAGGTAAGTGAACCACAGATGAGGAAAAACACACAAAAGAAACCATGAATATTTATTTCCCAGCTTTGAATATGGCATCCCTTTAAATTATAAATGCCTGGCAGCAAATCTTCCGAATCTTTCTCTGTATCATATTAAATCAACAGGAAGATTTACGTTCGGATTCCACCCATGAAGAAGGATTAGACAGAGGAGAGAAAAAAAACCTAGGGCCATTACCATAGTTTCAGCTAAATTAAAATAATTGCTAGAGAAACAGAAGGGTGGTAAGGATATTTCTTGTAAAGTAAATGCAGTATCTATGGGCAGTAAAACTTGTAAGTCAAGGATCCAAATAAGAATGCATGAATTTATGTACAAAAATCCTCACAGCCAATCTTCATGTTGTTGGAAGAAAAATTCATCTAGTCAGTTCCACTAGAAACATGGAGGCTGATTGGAAAGGGTTTAGTGGTGAAGCAGAAGCACATGGGTAGTTCTGGGCAGCTGGAAATTGGAGTTGAGAGAGAGGGGTATTTATATCTTCTCTTGGCCTTTGCACTTGAGCTTCCTGTTCCTGTGCAAGAACATGTATTCTATTGGCTGTTGTAGGGGTCATAGTTAGGTTGGTAGATTGTCTGAGACCCAGGTTTGGTTAAAGTTTGGACTCTCTGAGATGATGTAATGAAGAGGCTTGTGTTCTGAAAAGGTGTTGGGCAATTCTTATTATGGCATAATGACTTTGTCTTGGAGGGGGGAGGGTCATGTCTTAATCCCATCACCCTGGAACTGAAGGTCTTTTGTCTTGTAGATAGGCTGGCCCAGTCTTTCTTAATATCTGCTGGTGGCAGGGAGCTGCGTTCTGCTTTAAAATATGTTTCTTCTTTTATCATCCAGGGAAATGCAATATTCTGCCTTTTTAATATTTCTCAAAATATTTCATTCTTCTAAGTGAGGGGGGGGGGTTGCTAACTTTCTACAATGTCAAAGAGCAAACAATAGCAATGTTGAGCAGAGTTATCCCATAGAACCATTTTCAAAAAATATGAATGAACATATTTCTTTGCACACAATAGACCTGACCTACAAAATTCCCCAGAGAAATGGGCAATGATATTCATAAATTCTGCCTGATCTGAATTCATAAAAGATCAGATTAATTTTGGAATTCAGGTAAATCCTCGATTTAAAACATTTTGGGTTGCATTTGATGTTGGGCACTGAAAAAAGTGACTTATGACTATGTTACACACTTAACAACTGTTGCAGCATGATCTCATGATCTGTTGTGGCTCCATTGCCTGAGCCTGTGTCATCGGCAGGAGAGGACTCTGAGAGTGAGGGAGAGGAGTTGGCAAGGCCTCCTTCTCCAGGACCCTCCTCTCTGGCAATGCCTCCGGAGGACACCGAAGGGCAAGAGATAGGCCCAGAGCCAAGCATGTCCCCACAGCCATAGGTGGACAGTGATGAGGTTAATGAGTCTTGGCTGGACCCTCGCCAGCGTCGCAGAGACAGGCGCGTGCAACAGAAGAAAAGGCGTGCCCGTGATTAGCTGACTCACTGGACCACACCCCACAGGCTATAAAAGGGAGTGAGTTAAGCATTCAGACTCTGTGACGGACAAAACTAACTACTATCAAGTCACATTGCATCTCTGGAAAACAGCAATCTGGGCCTTGGAAATATTCGGGAGGGGGGGAGTAGTGATAATTGGAGCTCTGTAGCCAAAACAAAATAGTTTCCCCTGAGAACCAAGGACATTCCCACAGATGGCTGAAGAGAGGAGGAGTGAAGTTTCCAAGCAACCGGACAGCACCTTGATTGGACCATGTGACTAATTGTTTGGGAAAGGGGTGAAAACATTTAATTAGGTGAAAATCGCGGGAACCTTTAGAGTCGGTTTTCACCAGTCTGTGCCAATGTGATATATCCAATAAACTTGTTCTTTGAGGAACCTGCTTGCCTCAGAGTTCTGTTTGCTATGGGTGTATTACTCGGAACCTTGACACCTGTTACAAATTTAACAACTTCAATGAATCACTTAAAATTGCGGGAAGAAAGGTTGTAAAATGGGACAAAATTCCCTTAATAACTATGTTGCTTAGCAACGGAAATTTTGGGCTCACTTGTGGTCATAAATTAGGGATTACATGCATACAGATCAGATTCGGTCCAAATGATTAAATCCAATCCACATATTAGAACTCGTACGGACAATTAGTTGAGTTCAAATGGAACACCCAGACGAATTTTCGAATGAGAGCAAATTCATTTCATTTCACCATTCAAAAAACCATGTGGGAAAAAAAAGGTTGGGGAGTGGGGGGAAGTCATCAGATTGTATCAAATGCACCCAGACTGTTTCTATTTGGTTTGATGCACCAAATTGGTCCAAATCAATTAAGAAAATTAAACATTCATGCAAGCTTAATGGCTACTGCTACTTTCTATTCCAAACTGGTTATTCACGGGCTGGATGACAGGGAAATTAAATGGATAGTTGGCCTCAAATGCTGACCTTCTGAATTTAAGAAACTGGAATCAAATAAACAGATACAGAAGGAGGTATAACAGTTGATAAAGACCTTGGAATAGCAAATGAACCTGAGCCAGCTGTGTGAAGCTAATACGAAGAGGAAAGTCAATATGATTTTGAACTGCATCAACATGCCCCAAAGGTGTTTTTTCAGGAGGCAACTGAACTTTCTTGTTTTTTTTCTTTTGAAGATGTTTCACTTCTCATCCAAGAAGCTTCTTCAGCTCTGACAGGATCGTGGGGAATGGAAGGATTTATATTCCTTGCAGACAGCTGGTCCTTTGCATCCTTTTGTCAGAGCTGAATCACTTAAACTGCAGCGATTCACTGAACAACTATGTCAATAAAGGTCATACAATGAGTCAAAATTCACTTAAACAATGTCTCACTTAGCAACAGAAATGTTGGGCTCAGTTATGGTCATAAGTCAAAGACTGCCTGTAACTGGTCCCTAGCACTGATGACTAACATTGATAATGTTACCTGGTCTGGACAATGAAACATCTGTGCTAAAACAACCAGGCTCATGGAGCATCAAAGATCCTTCATTTCAATCCTGAGCTACAAATATTCTTTGTTATTAGATAGATAGCTGGATAGGTGGATATATTAGATAGATAGATAGATAGATAGATAGATAGATAGATAGATAGATAGATAGATAGATAGATAGATAGATAGATAGATAGATAGATAGATAGATAGATAGATAGATAGATAGATAGATAGATAGATAGATAGATAGATAGATGAATAAATGGATGGATGGATGGATGGATGGATGGATGGATGGATGGATGGATGGATGGATGGATGGATGGATGGATAAATGGATAAATGGATGGATAAATGGATGGATGGATGGATAAATGGATAAATGGATGGATGGATGGATGGATGGATGGATGGATGGATGGATGGATGGATGGATAGATAGATAGATAGATAGATAGATAGATAGATAGATAGATAGATAGATAGATAGATAGATAGATAGATAGATAGATAGATAAATGGATGGATGGATGGACGGATGGATAGATAGAGATAGATAGATAGATAGATAGATAGATAGATAGATAGATAGATAGATAGATAGATGATAGATAGATAGATAGATGGATGGATGATAGACAGATGGTTGATAGATGATAGAGAGATAGAGAGAAAGAGAGATAGATGATAGATAACAGATGATAGAATACAGATAGATGATAGAGGATGTATGGACAGACAGACAGACAGGCAGGCATGAGGGGTCCTTGGTGCTCTTTGAGATTGCTTGTTTCCTTGCAGACATCTCATTACCCAACTAGGGAACATCATCAGTGCTAGAAATTTACTCAAATCTCCTTCCCTTCTAGCACTGATGATATTACCTAGTCTGGGCAATGAAACTTCTGCAAGGAAAAAACCAAGGTCACAAAACACTACGGACCCTTCCTTTCAATCCTGAGCTACCAATATTTTCCTTTATGAATATCAGGATCCCTCCTTGGATGAGTTCAGGCAGAGACAAAACTACCATCTGGCAAGAAAGCTGTATCTCTTGTCTTGCAGCGAGCAGGATATGTGCTCTGTAGCCTCCAGCATCCTTTTCAAATCTAAATTCTTATAAAATATAATGTATTCCCTGACTTATCAACAGGGAAGTCAAGAGCTGGGGAAAATATGCAATTTTTCATGGGTTTGTCTTTGTTGGTTTCTTTTTAAGACAGATTGCAGGATTAGAAGCAGGTTGCAAGTGTGATTTAGCAGCCCTTTGTTAATGGGTTCCATCCCTGCAGATTAATGACTCCATCCACACAATCATGTGTGGGTGGATAAGGTGGAGGGGGGGAGGAGTGATCATTAATTATTGGGCAAAAGAAGGTGGCCATTAGTTATTGGGAGAAACAAGGTTGCCAACTGGCTCAGAAAAATATCAGGAAAAATGAAGGGGCTTCCCTTGTGTCTCCTGTGCCAGTTTGACATGCCAAAATCATGTTTGCTTTGGTGGGTCATGATAAGCTGGCACCCACACTAAATGCTGCAGGACAAATTTATTTATTTATATACTTTATTGTCATTACACCTCGTAGAACAAAATTAAATGCCATCTTCAGTGTACAGTATATGTAAGAAGACTATACAAATAAAACAAAAAATGCATCCTTGTTGTGGCCCGCCAGCGGCAGGCAGAGCTAGCAGCAAATTCGGACAGTGAAGAGGTTGGGGAGGAACATGGGCCAGTCCTGGAGTCTTGGGAAGGCTCGGATGAGTGCTCTGAGTCTGAGGCAGAGAGGGAGCCAAGGCTATCTGGTAATTCTTTGCTGTCTCCGGAGCCTCTGGGGTCTGATATCAGCGAGGCAGAAGAACAGTGTGAGCCTGTTCCCAGTGTGCACATGTGCAGGGCTTCCAGAAGACAGGAACAATTAAGAAAACAGGGTCGACTTGGGAGTAAGGCTTGGAGATGATTGGCCCCTTCCATAAGGAGCCTGTGTAGCGTAGAGGGCTAATGCCTCCTACTAAAGGCAGCAATTAACACCAGCTGCCTGTAATTTCTCTGAGTTCAATCCCAGGCAGGCTCAAGGTCGACTCAGCCTTCCATCCTTTCTAAGGTGGGTAAATTGAGGACCCAGTTTGTGGGGGCAATAAGCTGACTTTGTATAAATATACAAAAGTATGAAGGCTATTGCTTAACGCATTGTAAGCCGCCCTGAGTCTCCGGAGAAGGGCGGCATATAAATCAAATTAAAATAAATAAATAAATAAAAATAAGACATAAAAGAGAAGCAAATGGGATGTGAGCTTTTGCAGGAAGCAGTTAGTTCATCTGGCTGATTCAAGATTTGAAACTTCTGTTTGTGATTCTGTGCCAAGTTTGGCCTTGCCCTGCGTGTGGCAATTAGTTCTCTGGCAGCATTCCAAGGGAGATAAGGTGGGTGTTTGTAAACACTCTTCTAATAGACTGTTTGAGAAGTCTTTCAGACTGGGAATGACAATAATTCACAGCCGTTGATGTTTGCCGGGACTAAGTTTGTGCTGTTTACTTTCTAAGGAAGCCTAGGTCAGAACAATCCTTCTCATTCTATACAATTGAATTAAAACCCCCTGATAAGACTCCTGTGAGTCCCTTGGACTGCAAAGCAATCAAATCGGTCAGTCCTAGAGGACCTCAACCCTGCCTGCTCTTTAGAAGGCCAGATCCTGAAGATGAAACTCAAATACTTTGGCCACCTAATGAGAAGGAAAGACTCACTGGAGAAGAGTCTAATGCTGGGAACTATTGAGGGCAAAAGAAGTGGGGTGGGAATGGAGATTTTACAGTATCCTTCCCCTGCCATGCCCACCCAGCCATGCCATGCCCACCAAGCCACACCCACAAAACTGGTAGTAGAAAATTTTGAAACCCACTACTGGTTAGCACCTACCCAACTCCTAGGAAAATGAGATATTTTAGGAAATATTAAAAGGGCAGAATATTTCCCCTAAAAGGGAGGAAGGAACTCACCCCCACCCCAACTTTGTCAATGGGCCATTAAGGCCTGGGCCAGTCTATTCTACATAACAAAGATCTACCTCCTTCAGGCAGAGCCATAGTAGGAATTGCCCAAAGCCCCTTTATTACATTATAACCCAGCAAGAGTCAACCAAGCTTGGGATTCAAAAACACAATCTACAAAGTTACCTCTGCATGGCCCAATGGGAGTCTAACAACCAATCAGAATACAAGCTCAAATTCAAAAGCCTAGAGGGGGTATAATACTCAGGCACTCTCAGCATCTCTTCCCATTTTTTTCTTCACCCAAGATCTTCAAGGCATGTGGTCCTGTCCATCTTACCAAGCAGTCACCATGTTTCCGGTGTCTATCTCCCCACTTGGAACTGAACCCAGAAGGACATTTCTTCCAACTCTCTTTAATAAAGAAGTTGTGTTCCACTGATGTTTTTCATGTTCTTTGTATTAAAAACTGCATCATGCACAGCTGACTGAGTTCAATACGGCCACCGTGATTAATGCCTCTTTAAATATGATCAGGTGGAAAATGCTTGCCTAGCCCGATAGCTCATTAAAAGGAATTAGGTGTGAGCATCTCCACACCAACTGGGGCCAAAAGCCTCCTGAAGTTTGCAAAGCACCACCTGGGACTTCTTAGGCTCTTTCCAATATCAGAAAGGAGCAGGTGTGCTTGGAAATTAGTTCATTTTAACAGAGATGAGTCTCCTCCTCTGATTGGCTCCTTGGCTCTCTTACTTGTATTTCTTTCTAGGGAAAAAAAAAGACAAGTTTCTTTGTGTTGGGTTTCCAGTCAGGGTGAAGGTGGCTAGTACAACAGAATATGGATTGTTCATTAAACCCATATTTTTTTAAGATGGATTATGAGGGGTCCTTGAGGGTCTCTGGGCTTGGTTGTTTTCTTGCAGATGTTTCATTGTTGTTGTTGTCAGTTGCGAAGTCGTGTCTGACCCATCGCGATCCCACGGACAGTGTTGTGACTCCGACTCTCGAGCCTGTATTATCAGAGAGAGAAGACTCCGAAAGTGAAGGAGAGGAGTTGGCAAGGCCTCTTTCTCCAGGACCCTCCTCTCTGGCAATGCCTCAGGTGTCCTCCGAAGGCCAAGAGATAGGCCAGAGGCCAAGCACTTCCGAGCAGCCGCAGTTGGACAGTGATGAGTCTTGGCTGGACCCCTGACAGCGTCGCAGAGATAAGCGCGTGCAGCAGAGGAAGAGGCGTGCCAGAGATTAAGCTGAGTCACTGGACCACACCTCACAGGGGATAAAAGGGTGTGTGTGTGTGTGTGTGTGTGGTGGCCATTCAAGCCTTGTGACGAACAAAAACTGAAAGCTAGCCAGTCATTCTGCATCTCTGGAACTTTGTAATATGCCCTGCTTGGATTGATTTTTTGGACTCGACTTGACTATTCTGTAGTTTCTGTGGACTCACTTTGATGTTTCGGACGGAGAAGAAAAACCTCCCTTTGTAAGTAAAGACTTTTGGCAGGCAGCCACTGGGTTGCTGCCAATTCTGTTATCAAAGGAATTCTTGTCTGCTGGCTTATTTAACTCTTGGCCGACTGTTGGTGTGTGTGTGTGAGACGGGGACAGAACAGACAGCATTCCTCCAGGCCTTCCTGTCTTCTACCATCCTCTGGAGTCCATTTAAGCTCACGCCAACTGCTTCAGTGACTCCATCCAGCCACCTTGTTCTCTGCCGTCCCCTTCTTCTTTTGCCCTCAATCGTTCCCAGCATTAGGCTTTTCTCCAGTGAATCCTTCCTTCTCGTTAGGTGGCCAAAGTATTTGAGTTTCATCTTCAGGATCTGGCCTTCTAAAGAGCAGTCAGGGTTGATCTCCTCTATGACCGACTGGTTTGATTGCCTTGCAGTCCAAGGGACTCAATATCCTCTCTTTCTGACACATGAGTGACTCTCTGAAGGATCTTCTCAACCTACGAACATACCCAACCGATACAACAGATATAACTATCGTATTTTTCAGAGTATAAAACACAGCTCCCCCCCCTAAAAGTGGCTGAAATTTTGGGTGCGTCTTGTACTCCGAATGTAGCTTTTTCAAAGCGTTAACGAAGCATTAGCGAGAAATCTTCCTAGCTTTGCTCTTCCCAGCTTTCCCTGCTCCGACTCTCCGCTGTGCTTTATCAAGGCGCTAGCAAGTGAAGTGATCTCCATGCTTTGCTCTGACTCCCAGCTGTTTTTTAGAAGCTTTTCTTCAGCCCTAACTAGGCGCTAGCCGAGTGAAGCGATCTCCCCGTGCTTTGCCTGCTTTTCTCATTGCTGCTTCCTCTCAGCTGTGCCTTAGAAGCTGTTTTTTATCCCCAAGCAGGGGACTTAAAAATCCAGCAAACTAATGTGCTGAAGCTGACTAGACTAAGGACGCTAGCCAGATGAATCCCTGGTAGGCAGATTTTTTTTTCTCCTATTTTCCTCCCCAAAAACTAAGCTGTGTCTTTTACTCTGAAAAATACGGTAGGTAAAGGACATCTTGGTTCTCCAGCCCACTTTAGAGATTAATTTTCAGTAACTGCTTCTAAAGTAAGAAAGGTCCATATATTTTTTCCCCTTCATGACACTCAGAACATATGTGCTTTCATTCCCATTTGGTTGAGATTTTGAGAACTATTTTCCCATATAAAGTGTATTTTTTTTAAAAAAAATTCTGCTGTGAAATGATGCACAGTTTTCTGAGCAGGCATTTCTGTAGCCTATGTATTTGCAACACCAAAGGGGGGGAAAAAACATCTTGCACAAGGTGAAGAATAGCTGAGTTTTGGTATTTATGGGCCTACATAAATAAATAGCGGTTTGAACTAAAATAAAAACCAAATCTACCCAAAAAGAAAAAAAAAAGAACCCTTATTCACACTACTGGATTTCAGATATGAAACATCTTAGTTATGTGGAATGGAATGGAATGGAATGGAATAGAATAGAATAGAATAGAATAGAATAGAATAGAATAGAATAGAATAGAATAGAATAGAATAGAATAGAATAGAATAGAAATTATGGAATGGAATGGAATGGAATGGAATGGAATGGAATGGAATAGAATAGAATAGAATAGAATAGAATAGAATAGAATAGAATAGAATAGAATAGAATAGAATAGAATAGAATAGAATAGAAATTATGGAATAGAATAGAATAGAATAGAATAGAATAGAATAGAATAGAATAGAATAGAATAGAATAGAATAGAATAGAATAGAATAGAATAGAATAGAAAATATGGAATGGATTGGAGTGGATGGAATGGAAGGGAATGGAATGGAATGGAATAGAATAGAATAGAATAGAATAGTTGAAGTCCACAAATCATAATATTGCCAAATTTGAAAGAGACTGAATTAGATCATGTTTTCTAACTCCATGATTCCATAATATCGAGATAAACTTCCCAGATTATTCCATGAAATAAATTCAAAATTCTTAGCTGGATCTACAGTAGTTCCAGTATTCCTTAGATTGCAAAGGAATTTCTAGCTCTACAATTCCATATATAAGCTCAGCTGAAAAATTAAAACGAAAAGCAAATAATAACAAAAACACCCTGGAAAAAAGGCATCAGCAGAATAACAAGAGTTGGAAACGATGCTTCTAGCCCAGCCCCCTGGTCTCCTAGTCCAGCCCCCTGCTCAAACAGGAGACCCTGTATCATTCCAGACAAATGGCTGTAAAACCTCCAGGGATGGAGCCCCCACAACTTCTGGAGGCGAGCTGTTCCACTGGTTAGTTGTTTTCACACTGTCAGGAAATTTCTCCTTAATTCTAGGTTGTTTCTCTCCTTGATTAGCTTCCACCCTTTGCTTCTTGTCTTGCTTTCTGGTACTTTGGAAAATCAGTTAACTCTCTCTTCTTTGTGGCAGCCCCTCAAATATTGGAACACTGCTATCCTGTCACCCCTGGTCCTTCTTTTCATTAGTCTAGACCAGTGATGGCTAAGCTTTTTGCCGTCACGTGCCAAAGGCGGGGGGAGGGTGGGGGGGGTCATGGGTGCGTGTGCCCACATCCATAATTCATGGCGCCCCGCCTTCCTGCGTATGTGCACATAAGCCCCCCCCACACACACTTCCCCCTGCTTTTGGCATGCAATGGCACGGTGGGCCCAGTAGGCCCATTTTCCCCCTCCCCAGGCTCCAGAGGCTTTCTAGGAGCCTGGGGAGGGCAAAAACAGCCTTCCCCATCCCCCGGGAGGCCTTCCAGAGGCCGGAAACAGCCAGTTTCCCAACTTCCGGTGGGACAGGAAGGCCTGAAAATCAGTTGGCTGGTGCGCGCATGCACACTGGAGCTGAGCAAGGGCAACACTCGCGTGCCCGCCAATATGGTTCCGCGTGCCACCTGTGGCACCCGTGACATAGGTTCACCATCACGGGTCTAGACCTATTCAGTTCCTGCAGCAACTACCAATATTGCTGCCAGAACAAGCTACGTGAACTAGAAATGAAGTTATCAAGTTTGAGCTTGATTTGAGAAGAAGATGTCATCTTTATCTAAGCTGCGTTCTCATGCAGGGCATCCTTATTCTCCCGTCTGTCCATTTTGGCTGAAAAGTCAATATTTCTCCCAGGTTGTACGGGCCTTGTCAATTTAACCAGAATAAATATTGGCTAAGCCTCTTCTTGCGTTTCAACCTCATTTCGCACAAGCGAGCAGCCAGACCTGTCCACGGGTTGGCAAAGAAATGTCTAAATGCCTTGCAGCTACTGTTGGTGGCCCGGGGAGAAGATAGAACGTTAGTTGAAAATTGCTTTAATCTTTGATCCGCTTCTGAGATGGAATCTGTTGATTATAAAGGAAGATTCACCTGCTGTGTCCGTGTAACCTCCTGGTCTATTGAACATGGCTGGTGAAGCAGAAGATTGCGGAATCGGTTTTCGTTTTGTGATTCAACCTGTTGGAAACAAACTGAGGGAATTCTTACACACACACAAACACACAAACACAGACACATATACACAGGTCAACCATCCGACTCATTCATCTACCAGAGAAAGGCTCCTGACCATTTATTTTGCCAATAATATACTGAAGCAAGTCCCTTGGACTGCAAGGCGATCAAACCAGTCAGTCCCAGAGGAGATCCACCCTGACTACTCTTTAGAAGACCAGATCCTGAAGAGGAAACTCAAATACTTTGGCCACCTAATGAGAAGGAAGGACTCACTGGAGAAGAGCCTAATGCTGGGAACGATTGAGGGCAAAAGAAGAAGGGGACGGCAGAGAATGAGGTGGCTGGATGGAGTCCCTGAAGCAGTTGGCGTGAGCTTAAATGGACTCCAGAGGATGGTAGAGGACAGGAAGACTTGGAGGAATGTTGTCCATGGGGTGGCGATGGGTCAGACACAACTTCGCAACTAACAACAGTACTGAAGCTTAAATGGTTACAGAAGTAATGTAAGTTCAATCAGAGGTTTTCCTGTGTCAATAACACTCCTTTGTGTTCCCTCTTCATTTCTTTGTTTCCTGTCCTGAGAGAAGCAATTTAGAATTAAGGAGAAGCTTCCTAACTGTGAGGACAATCAACCGGTACAACAGCTTGCTGTCAGAAGTTGTGGTTGCTTCATTGCTGGAGGTTCTTAAGAAGAGATTGGACAGCATTTATCCAGAATGGTATAGGCCAGTGATGGCTAACTTTTTTGCCATCGCGTGCCAAAAGCGGGGGGAGCGCAGTGGGGTCACACGCACGTGTGCCCACATCCATAATTCTATGCGCCCTGCCTCCTCGTGCTCCTCCCGCTTTTGGCACGCGATGGCACAGTGGGCCCGGTAGGCCTGTTTTTTGCTCTCCCCAGGCTCCAGAGCCTTTCTAGGAGCCTGGGGAGGGTTAAACAGCCTCCCCCCCACCAGAGGCCCTCCGGAGGCTGGAAATAGTGTGTTTCCTGACTTCTGGTGGGCCCAGAAGGCCTGAAAATCAGCTGGCTGGTGCACGCATGCATGCCAGAGCTGACCTCGCGTGCCCATCAATATGGCTCTGCATGCCAGCTGTGGCACCCATGCCATAGGTTCGCCATCACTGGTGTAGGATCATCTGCTTGAGCAGGAGGCTGGACTAGAAGACCTCTGAGCTCCCTGCCAGCTCTATTCTGATTCTCTCCCCCCCCCATCTCCCAGTTATCTGCAAATGTCCAATCAGATGCTTGTATATTGTTTAGGAAACAGGTGTTCGATTCCCAGCTGTGCATATCGTTACTTGATCTTGGCTGGCTGGAACTTTTCACATGGCTCAGCTGGGCTTCCATCCTCCCTTTTCCTTACATTCCGATCTCCCCCTCCCCTACCAACTTATGTCAGGCTGTCAGCTCATGAAGCTTGGATAATGGAGATGCAGCCATGACACTCCCAATGGCTTTTTTTCCTACTTCATGAGCCTCCGAAAAGGCTCAATTGCTTTAAGACGGTGCTTTAAGATGGTGGTGATTCACATCTATACTCATTTTGAAGCATGTTTCTCTCTCTCTAAACCCAAAGTAATCCCACCCCACAGTTATAATTTGTGCGCTATTAAAACTCCCGTCATGACCTTTAAGTAGGTAAAATGGGGCATCATAAGGTACTTGAAATGGGCTAATTTACAGAATGAATCCAAAATCTGGGAATTTATGAGTTTCCAAGGAAATAGGAATTTGGAAACTTGTGGCTGCTTCATTGTTACCGGTTGCTGCTCTGGTCACGTGATTTTCATTTTCAATATTCTGTGACAGTTTCCCAGGCAGTCTAGCAATCCCTTGCTCCTTTGATCCACCGACTTATACGGATGGGAAGGGAAAGGTTGGGTTGGGTTCATTTAGGTCATCCAGTCCTACACAATGCAGAAATCCAAGTATCCCTCAGCAGATAAGTAACGTATCCTTCATTTGAATTTTTTTTATTGTATTTTTATTGTTAAAGAATAACAGAAAAAAAACAATACAAAAATCAATAGTAAAGAAAGAAAAAAAATCCCCCCCCCAACGTGCTATATAAATATCAAATTGAATCCATTACTTATCTATTCTTGTGGCTCCTCTCTGAAACCGTTTTGATGATATGAAGCTTCCCCCACCAAACTCCACACCCCTTTCTAAAATTTAGTTGGAATCTTCCTTTCCTTAATTTAAACTCATTATTTTTTGTCCTGTACTCTGGGAGAAACAAGAATAGATTTGACCTTCTAGGGTGACATCTTTTCAGATATTTGGAAAAAAAAAATGCTGTGATATTTTCCTACTGCCCCAAACATCTACTCTTCTCAAGCCGAAAACACTCACAGTTCTTTTCAATCTTTCTTTTCCAGAATTTTGTTTCTAGTCTCCTGGTAACCTTCACTCACCTTCTCTGAATCTTTTCCCATTTTTCAAGATGAAGTCAGGAAGGAGGAAGAACAGTAGCAGGAAGTCTCCCCTGTCTAATTCACATTTTTATTGCCGTACTAAAGAACAGTGTGTGTGTGTGTGTGTGTGTGTGTGTGTAGGGAAGGGGAGAAATAGAGCATTCCTAATGATTGAGTCTTCATTATAAAAAGTGGGCAAGGCAAGGTCACAAAATGGGAAAGAACAGAACAGAACAGAAATGGTATTTATTTTGCATCGAAGGTAAAAATAATATATTAGAACAATCCAGGGGTAAAATCCAGCAGGTTCTGACAGGTTCTGGAGAACTGGTAGCGGAAATTTTGAGCAGTTCAGAGAACCGGTAAATACCACCTTGGGCTGGCCCCAGAATGAGGTGGGAATGGGGATTTTGCAGTCTCCTTCCTCTGAAGTGGGGTGGGAATGGGGATTTTGCAGTCTCCTTCCCCTGGAGTGGGGTGGGAATGGGGATTTTGCAGTTTCCTTCCCCTGGAGTGGGGTGGGAATGGGGATTTTGCAGTATCCTTTCCCTGCCACACCCACAAAGCCATGCCCAACTAGCCACATCACACACACCAAGCCACGCCCACAGAACCAGTAGTAAAAAAAAAAAATTGGACTTCACCACTGGAACAATCCAATACTGTCTAAAGGCTGCTACTGTATATTCTTCTTCCTAGCATTTTCCCAGAGGAAGAGTTCACCCTTTTTGGATCAACCAAAATGTTGATCCATTAGCTGCAACAGGAATTGACTAACTGGCTTGTCTTCTGAGCTTGATGAGGGAGGGAGGCTGAGAGAGAGGGAGTGGCCCAAAGTCATCCAGGTGGCTTTCATGCCTAAGATGAGACTAGAACTCACAGTCTCCTGGAGATTCACATAAAATCACTCAGCCAGCTTCGAACCTAAAGCAGAACTAGAACTCACTGTTTCCTGGTGATTGACCCAAAGTCACCCAGTTGACTTTCATGCCTAAAGTGAGACTAGAATTCTCAGACTCCTGGTGATTGACCCAAAGTCACTCAGTTGGCTTTCATGCCTAAAGCAGAACTAGAACTCACTGTTTCCTGGTGATTGACCCAATACAACTCACAGTCTCCTGTTTTCTACCCTGGAATAATGGCTGCTGTAGTGGCTGCTGTACAAATATTTAATAATGTTCATTTTGGTCAATTTTTTAAAAAAGATTTTTAGAGGGAACCTAGGGAAGCACCCAAGAATCAACACTCATGAATTAAGACCATCAACTTTCTACTTCCGATTGAACAAAACCTTTTGAGTAGTCTCAAAACAAGACCCTAAGATGATCCCTCTTTAGTAGGAAAGTTCTATGTGGTCTATGCAATGAATGATTATTGAGACAGTCATCTTCCACAAATTTATCCATGTGATGTCCCCTGTGAAGACTTGAAACAAAGCAACGTCTATAGATGACATTGTGAAGAACATGTTTGGCCTTAGTTCCCAAGCTGTCAAATATCTGTGATGATCCTAAAAAGAAGATACATCAAGAAGGGGAAATACTTGTGCTGTGCAATTCTTTGGATAAGATTCCCAAAAGGACCTTTGGATCAGGGGTGAGTTCTACTTACCTTTACTACCAGTTCACACGTGACCTCTTGCATAGAAGCATTCTGATGACGTCGGGGTCAGTGGGCAGAGCCCAGTGGTGGGTTCCTCCCAGTTTCATCCAGTTCCGCCGATCTGGTAGCGGTGATGATATGACATCACCGAACTGGTTCTCTTGGGAGCTAGGCCCTCCTTCCCCCATGCCCCCCGCCCCTCCGTATTATTCTTACCTTTTATTTGGCCCCACCCCCAATCTATTGCTGCCTCCCGAGTCCCAGATGATTGGCTAGAAGAGAAAAACTGTTTAAACTCTTGCCGCAGGGCTTCAAAGGGTCGCCGTACAGCTGATCAGTATGAAAAGGCAGTGTGGTGGTAGACGGGTGTCTCCAAAAATAAATGGATAGACTGGTACAGCTCTGCAAGCAGTTAAAAGCCTGGTAGACCAGTACCTCTGCTAAATCCTAAAGAATTGTCACATGACCATCAAGCCATGCCCACAAAATAAGCCACACCCACAGAACCAGTAGTAAAAAAATTTAGAACCCACCCCTAGCGGAGCCTCCCGCTGGTTTTACTACCGGCTCTATGGAACCGGTGCGAACCGGGGAAAAAACACACCACTGCTTTGGATCATGCTCAGGGAGAAACAGAACATTTTTTTCAGAACTCTTTAAAGTAGCCACATCTTTTCCCAGGAGCTGCAGAAGGCAGCTGCAGAATTCCAGGCAAAGACGCAGCTGCTTTAAAGAGCTGCAAATTTTTATGTGCTAAAGAGAGGGGGAATTCAGCCGGTTCAGACCAGTTTGGGTGAACCAGTATCTCCGATGATCAGCTGGTTCGCCCACCTGCCCCCACCCTATCCTGTCCTTTATTTCCTGCTTTCTAGCTCCTCTCAATTGTGCAGCACAGCTGATTTTTCCCCTCCTTGCTGTTCTACTTACCGTTGCTGACATGGAAGGTAAGCAGCTGAGCTTCTAAATGCCCCATTTTCAGTGCGAAGCATGTGCTCACCGAACCGGCAGCATCCCACCACTGGTCCCCAAAAAAGATCGCTTGGAATCAAATCCAAACCACTGCACAGTAAACCTCTACCTTTCTCCCACCGACCAGCTATTCGGACCCTTTTGTTGAAATATTAATATTAAAAATTCATATCCCCCCCCCTTTTCTTTCAAGTAAAGCTTACATTTGCTGTACTTATTCGTCCGTGTCTTGTTTGTGCATGTTAAGTCCTCTAATGCTGCTTTTTTTTTTTTGTTTTTATCTGGATGCGGATGGTTACTCCTTTGTTTCTATTTGATTTAAGAGGGGTGAAATCAACCTTGGGTGGGAGCAAGGCTTTTTCTTAAAAAAAAAGTGGGGGGGAAACAACCCCAACCTCCAGGCTTTGCAATACCTGTCAAAATAGTGCCTCTCTTTTCGTCTTTAAAAAAGAAATACGGCAAGAGTTCTCTATTAAAATTGGTCTCTGGGGCCTAATTTGGCCTCAGCCTTTAGTTTCATTCTGCTTTGGCGCTATTGACACAAGGGTTCTTCTTCTTCTTCTTCCCTGTATGTTTTTTATTCCAAAAAAAAAAAAGTCAGATTTTGTCCTTGGGTACAGAAGAAAGGAGGAAAGCAACATTAGACTGAGCAGAGAATTTAAAGGGAAAGAGAGGCGATGTGTTGAAACGGTGGTGAAGTCGGACTGCGTGTGGCTGGAGATCTACAGAGAGTCCTTGTCAGTGGTGAAATGTAAAATTTGTTACTACCAGTTCTGTAGGTGTGGCTTGGTGCAGGGGAGGGGGGTAATGTGACTAGATGGGCGTGGCCAACTTTTTTTTTTTTTTTACTTTTAAAAGCATTTTTTCTACAACTTCTTCGGCCGAAGAAAAAATGCTTTTAAAAGTTAAAACAAAAAAGCCTCTGATGATTGCGTGGCTCATGGGGGGGAGGGCAGGGATTTTTGCTTACGGTTCTACGAACAAGTTGCCGCCATCGCTACCGGATCAGGCGATCCAGTCCGAACTGGGAGCATTTCACCCCTGGTCCTTGTGTCAAGCTTCCAAGTAATACAACCCCAACAATGAAAACTTTGAGACTGGCATATTCTTCAAAGAACATTTTATTGGGACATATCAAATTGGAACAGGATTGGTGGAAAACTGGCTCTAAGTTCCCACCGGTTTTACACCCAATTAAAAGCAAAACTTTGTCACTTCCCTCCCCAGAGTCACCAGTCACATGGTCCAGTCAGGATTTGGTCTAGTTGCTGTTCTGCCCCAGCTACAGACCCCAAAGAACACAGCACACACAAAGTCTGTACCAAACTTAAATTTACTAAAATAACTCAGTCTCTTCCAAATAAAGGCTGTTAATAAACTTTCTAAACAGCCTACAAGAAACCAAAGATAAAGTAATCACAATCTTACTAAGGTTGGCAGAAAGCCCAGAAGCAATTTTGCAGAGAATCCAGACGCGAAGGAGAATGAACTAAAGTTGTTCCCTACAACTTGCTTCAGTCAGTGTTCCTCCTTAAATAGGCTAAGGGAGTGGCCAATTAGCCCCAAGCCTTACTCTCGAGGAGACCTCCTCCTGAGGAGCCACTCCTGCCTTCTGCGCGCCCATGCCTCAAGAAGAGGCTCCTCTTCTTCATCCTCTTCACTTAAAGGAGCTTCTGGAGGTTCTGAAGACCCTGGCTGAATCTCTGCCTCTGGCACCACATCTTCTCCAGCCTCCTCATTGTCTGACTCGAGTGCCAGCTGCACAGGCTGCTGGCGCAGCACCACACCAGCCTCCTTACTGTCAGAATCAGCTACAATCCGCACAGGCCACTGACGGGCCACAACAGTTGCTAGGTGACTTCAGTCTCCACCTTTCAAACACCTGCATGAACGTCCTTGATTCCCAGGGGAAAGTATTTTATTTTGGCTACAACACCCCAGTTATCTCTATACCCCACTCTGCTCCCTGCCCTTAGCTCCAGGCTGTGTCAGCCCTGAAGGAATGTGAAAAGAAACCTCCTTAGAGGGAATCTACAGCCTCCATTTTTCCAGTGCTTGGAACTGAACCAGATGGATATTTCTTCCAATCAGTGATGGGTTTCAATTTTTTTTACTACTGGTTCTGTGGGTGTGGTTTGGTGGGCATGGCATGGCAGGGCTTGGTTGGTGTGGCAGGGGAAGGATACTGCAAAATCCTCCCCACTCCAGAGGAAGGATACTGTAAAATCTCCATTCCCTCCCCACTCCAGGGGAAGGATACTGCAAAATCCCCATTCCTTCCACACTCCAGGGAAAGGATACTGTAAAATCTTCATTCCCTCCCCACTCCAGGGGAAGGATACTGTAAAATCCCCATTCCTTCCGCACTCCAGGGGAAGGATACTGTAAAATCTCCATTCCCTCCCTACTCCAGGGGAATGTTACTGCAAAATCCCCATTTCCTCCTGATCAGCTGGGACTTGAGAGGCAAAGAATAGATGGGGGGGAGGCTAGTCAGAATTTTTACTACCGGTTCTCTGAACTACTCAAAATTTCTGCTACTGGTTCTCCAGAACCGGTCAGAACCTGCTGAAACCCACCTCTGCTTCCAATAGTATGGAAACACAAGCTGATCATGGAACAGCAACTGGAGTTTCTGGTTTTTCTTTAAAGAGGTTTTTCTTCTCATCCAAGAATGAGAAGCAAAATATCCTCAAAGAAAAACAAAAAAAGTCCAGTTGCCTCTTGAAAAAAAGCACCCTTGGGACAACTATGACCTGGATGACTGAGAATCTCCATAGACATTTAGTTTTAAACCAGTTGTTGTAAGAAACATCCTTGTAGGTTCTGCTCCAAGTGGGGACAAAGACACTGGAGACATGGAGACTGCTTGGAAAGGTGGTTTAATGGTGGACAGGATCACATGGCTTGAGTTCCTGAACAGAAAAGGAAGGGGAGATACAGGGAGTTTTCGGCTTTTATGCTCTCTCTGGCTTTGAACTTCCTGGGGACCAGAAAGAGTATCTTGATTGATTGTCAGACTCCCAGGGGGTGGGGGTCTTAGCTAGCCTTGCTGGCTGATGGTCACATGTGCTTCCCAGGTCACATGTGGTGAGTTTCTGCTGCTATTGTGTAGAGGGCTAATCCTATCTTGCTGGATCTTTGGCAATTCTTACTATGGCTCTGCCTGAAGGAGAAAGATCTTCCTTATGTAGAATAGACTGGACCAGACCTTAATGGCCCATTGACAAAGGGTGGGGGCAGGAAGATGGGAGCTGCTTCAGAGCATGCTTATCCATTTCTCATCCAGGGAAATATAATATTCTGCCTCTAATTAATATTTCCTAAAATATTCCATTCTTCTAGGACAAGGGTGGGTGCTAACCTCCTACACAGTGGTGGGATTCAGCCGGTTCGGGCCAGTTCGGGTGAACTGGTTCTTAAATTGCTGGCTGGCCCCACGCCTCGTGCCTCCCCTTCCAGAAGTCTCCACACATCCCATTTTGGCTCCCAGGAAAGTGCAGGAAGGCCTACTAGGCTCAAAACAGGGTCCGGGGGGGATGAATTGTGGGCCCCCGTGACCCATTTTTACTCCCCGAAGGCTGCAGAAAGGCCTACTAGGCCCAAAATGAGGTGCACGGGATGCGGGGCCCCTTGAGGCCTATTTTTGTTCCCAGGGGGGTGCAGGAGGCCGAGTGTGTCACACTTCCTGGCCACGCCCACCAGGACCACCCCCACCCAGCCAGTCATTAAGGCAGAGAACCAATTTGTAGGAAATGAGTATTATCTACTTTGTTGGGTTGGCAATATATAAACCATCAATATAGCTTTAAGATTGCTCTATTGCATCATACTGTGCTCTGATTGGTTAGCTCTGTAGCCAATCTCCTTAACATTTGTTTCTCTTTGCTGTTCTTGCTCTCTGATATCTCTGTATGCTACTGTTTGCAAATCCAGAAGAACTGTTTATTGTGAATGACTAGGATGACTGGTAAGAAGACTTTGTTATTGGATTATCCCTGGAGTATCGTTTTGCTATTTCCTGCTTTATATGTGTATGACCTGGACTGTTTATTGGACTGTGCCTTGATATTTCCTGAAAGTAAACACAACTCAGTGTATCTGTGTGTTGACTGTGTTTATTTGTATCTACTCTCAATCGCTTTCATGTGTACACCCTTGCTATTCAAGGGTTACTCTACGAATTCCTTAACATGGTTGTTAAATCATTTGAATCCTATCACTGCTTTAAACCCTGCGGCTGTCTTTGCACACCCAGGGCTCCTGTGTCCCAATTCACACAATTCAACATAAGAACTTTCATCAAGAATGATGAATCTTTCTCATCTGTGTTGAGAAAAGGATAGGCTGCAGGAAATGTTGAGGGGGGGGTTAGTTCTCCCTACTCATCTTTTTGTGGAGTACTTGGAGGATTGCAATTGTAGGAAGTTAGCACCTACCCCTTCCTAGGAAAATGAGATATTTTAGGAAATATCAAAAGGGCAGAATATTTCCCCTAAAAGGGAGACAGAAATTCACACACACCCCCCACCTTTGTCAATGGGCCATTAAGGCCTGGGCCAGTCCATTCTACACAACAAAGATCTACCTCCTTCAGGCAGAGCCATAGTAGGAATTGCCCAAAGTCCTTTCATTACATCATCACCCAGCAAGAGTCAACCAAGCTTGGGACTCAAAAGACAACCTACAAAGTGACCCCTGCATGGCCCCATGGAAGTCCGACAACCAATCAGAACACAAACTCAAATTCAAAGCCCAACAGAGGGCATAAAACCCAGGCACTCTCAGCATCTCTGCCCTTTTTCTGCTCAGAAACTCAAGTCAGGTGATCCTGTTCATCAATAAACCTTTTTTCCAAGCAACTTCCATGAATCCGGTGTCTTTTTCCCCACTTGGAACTGAACCCAGACGGACATTTCTTCCAACCCTGTGAAATTGAAATGGACAGGATGCTCGTTCCTTTCTGGCTTAAAAAAAGGAAAGGAGGAAGGATTGATTTAATGTGCTGTTTGCCTGCAAAATTTGCAGACGATATAAAACTGTATGGGATATAGATTATACCCTAGGAAGCAGAAATAAAGTTCAAAATTATCTTGGTAGGCATGAAGATAACAGAAAGAAATATCACAGAGGAAAACAGCGAGGAGGTTGACTTAGGAAACAAAAATTAAACAGGGAACATCTGGCTTGGGGACACTGCTTGCAAATTATCTTGGAACACAAGTTGATTACAAACTGAGTAGAAGCCTTTTTGGGGTTGCAAAAAAAAAAAAAAGGCAGATGCAGTTTGAAATTGCAGCGACAGTGACATAATTTCCAAACCTCAAGTCGTTACTCAATCATAAATTTAAATTATTTTACTGTTTTATACTTTAACTAGCTGCGTTTTATCGTTTTGAAAAACAATTTTATATGTTTTCTTTTCGTCTTTGCTTGGGAGCTGCCTGGAGTTGGCTGAAAGATGGGTGGATATATAAATGTTTAGCTCTAGCTCAGGGGTATAAAACTCAAGGCCCGCGGATCAAATCCAGCCCACGGGGTACTTAGATCTGACCCGTAGGGTTGCCCTGGAAACAGGGAAAGACTGGCCCACTGTGGCTCTGCCAGTGAAAACTGAGGTTGTGTCGGGTATGCTTCCTTCAGTATCCAGGAAAGGAAGACCCAGACTTCATCATAGGTTAAAGACTGGTACTTTTACTAGATATGAAATGAACGCAACCATGGAAAGCAGGATTCTGAGGCAAAAAGCGCGAAAGTTACATATAGAAAGCATCCCCTCCCACTGTCCACCACAAATCATCCAATCCAAAGGTCTCCCAGAGGTCAGGTGGGAGCAGACGTCTGGCCGTGTCAGCATCCAGGAATGCAGTGTCCGTTGGTCTGATAACAGCTTAGGAATTGGTTTCGTTTCTCACATTCATACAAAGCCCTGTAGTCTAAACCCCCCTCCCTCCGTTTCTATGACAGCCGAAGCAAGCGAGCCAAAGCTAGCGAGGTTGACAGGTCGGGAGAGCTGCATGCAGCGCTTCCAAGCTCCTTTTTCACTGTCAGAGGATTTCAGGAGGCCGTTGCAACCAAAAACGGAGCTTGGGAGCACTTGCGCCACCTACCCAGGGGTGGTATTCAGCCGGTTCGGACTGGTTCAGGCAAACTGGTAGTGGCGATCTGCGTTGCCCCCACCCCACCCCATCCCGCCTACCCACCCACCCGTCCTGGTGTTACGTTGTTCTATTTATCCACATTTTCTAAGCCGTGTGCAAGAATGTAAGCCGCGGCTGCAAGCAAAATGCAGCAAGGCTCATATTTTTGGTGTGCGGCGAACTAGTGGTAAAATGATGTGAAACCCACCTCTGCACCTACCACAGGCACGCCCGACATGAGTGACGTAGAGCTGGCCACACCCACCCTTACCATGCCCACCCACCCCCATGGGACCCCCAGAGGTCAAACACAACGTTGATGCAGCTCTCAATGAAATTGACACCCCTGCTCTAGCTTAATGAAAGAGACTTAGAGGAAACGGAGCTGCCTTAAAAGTAGTTAGCTAGAACTGGAGCTCAGAGGCAGGATTCCCTTACCACAGACCTCTTCTCTGTTCGGCAGTATTTCTAGCTAACTGCTTTTAAGGCAGCTCCATTTCCTCTAAGTCTCTTTCATTAAGCTAGAGCAGGGGTGTCAATTTCATTGAGGGCTGCATCAACGTTGTGTTTGACCTCTGGATGGATGGATGGATGGATGGATGGATGGAAGGATGGATGGATGGATGGATGGATGGATGGATGGATGGATGGATGGATGGACGGACGGACGGACGGACAGACAGACAGACAGACAGACAGACAGACAGATAATAGGGAGGCAGGGAGGCCGGCAAAAGCTATAGATTGAAAGGGATAATACCAATGGAGTATTTTCTGGATCCCACCCTCTCCATCCCTTCAATCTTAGCTCTCTTTTGAAACAAAACAGGATTCTCTACAAAACTAAGATTCCACCCCCCCTCTCCCGCCAAGCCAATTGACTGTTCCGTTATTCTCCGCTAAGCCAAGCAAAGTGCTTTACAGCCCAATTAAATATTCAACCTAAATGCCCCTTGATTTCCATTCAGCCATACCCTTCCCGCTACCCCCCTCCGGACTCCCCCTTCCTTCCTTCCTACTTCTCCTCCCTCGCCCAGCTGGTGCCCATTGCTAATGGACTGTTCTCTGAAAAGGCTCCCGCTGTGCCTCGCCATCCAGACCTCCAGCTTAATCTTCCATCTTATTAACACCCAAACGTGAAGCGCGCCCTGCCAACAAACAGCCATCAATCCGGCCTCTCATTGTTTCCTCGAAGCGGCATAGGAAAAGCGTCCTTTAATCCCTTCCTCATCAATCACAAATTCCGGGGTGTTTCAGAATATTTCTTTGCTCTCCGTTGAACCCTTCTTCGGTTTCGCATTTCCGCTCCTTCTCTTTCTCCCTCTCCCTCTTGTGTCCCTCCCTCCCACTAATCTAGAAGAGAAAAGGACTTAATGCTACTTTCTCTCAACAACCCCCTGCAATTCTATTCACCAAAATCAGGTACACATACTGTAGTCCTCGATTTATGACAGTTCATTTAGTGTCCGTTCGAAGTTACAAACAGCACTGGGAAAAACAACAACTAGGGATCGTTTTAATATTCTTAGGACCAGTGGTGGTATTCAGGTTATCTTATTACTTTCCATCCTATTAATCTGAACCCCCATATCCAAGCAGTCTAAGCTTTGAGGACCTCCTCTCTTGTGCCCAGGCTTACTAGCTTCCCTTCTAAAATCCCTTGCAAACTTGATAAGCTCAACTCCCTCTGCCACGTTGATGCTACAAATGTTGACCGTCACAAAGCTGGCGATAGAGCCTGTGACAACTCACTTTAAAATTCAAAGCGGAGCAATTGCAATAAATTTCCGCCTTGCCACTGTTGGTGTTATCCCCTTTGATCTCGTATGACAGATGAGATTGTGAGTAGCTCAAAGCTTTATTAGCCAGACTGAGCAAGGAGTTAACTCTTGATCCTCGCCTGATCTTCCCGTCTCTGCAGCAGACGGTCAGGAGAATGGCCATGACAATGTTATCAAAGCCCCGCCTGCTTAATTTACAGATTTATAGATTGACAGAGTTGGAAGGGAACTTATAGGTCATCTAGCCCAACCCCTCATCCAAGCAGGAGACCCTACACCATTTCTGACAGATGGCAGTCCAGTCTCTTTTTGAAAGCTTCCAGTGATGAAGCTCCCACAACTTCTGAAGGCAACTTCTGTTCCATGGGTTGATTGCTCTCACTGTCAGAAAATTTCTCCTTCTTTCTAGGTTGAATCTCACATTGCTCAGTTTCCATCCATTATTCCTTGTCTGGCCTCTCTGTGGCAGCCCCTCAAATATTGGGACACTGCTATCATGTCTCCCCTGGTCCTTCTCTTCACTAGACCAGCCATGCCCAGTTCCTACAACCGTTCATCGTATGTTTTAGCCTCCGGTCATCTAATCATCTTGGTTGCTCTTCTCTGCACTCTTTCTAGAGAATGTGTGACAATTGCTTGGATGACACCATCACATCATCATGACTTAAAAAAAAAACTTATCCAGTTTGACAGCTATGTATATTGCCTATTGCCCCATCCAGGAGATATGAAAAAATCAAGAGGGCAATCATAACATAACACAATGGTTGTTAAACACACAGTGGTTAAGACACTGGCCTAGAAACCAGGAGACTGGGAGTTATAGTCCCACCTAACCGTGAAAGCCAGCTGAGTGTTTTGGGGCCAATCACCAGAAGGCTGTGTTTTACTCCCATCTTAAGCACAAATGTTGGCAGGCTGACTTTGGGGAATAGTCAGAAAATTGTGAGTTCTAGTCCTCATTAAAGCATGAATGGGTCCTCATTAAAGCCAATCACAAGGAGACTGGGAGTTCTAGTCCTGCCTTAGGCATGAAAGCCAGCTAGGTGGCTTTGAGCTAATCACCAGGACACTGAATTCCAATCCTGCCTTAGGTACAAAAGCCAGCTGGGTGACTTTGGGCCAATCACCAGGAGACTGTGAGTTCTAGTACCACCTTAGGCATGAAAGCCAGCTGGGTGACTTTGGGCCAATCACCAGGAGACTGTGAGTTCTAGTACCACCTTAGGCATGAAAGCCAGCTGGATGACTTTGAGCCAATCACTAGGAGACTATGAATTCTAGTTCCACCTTAGGCATGAAAGCCATCTGAATGACTTTGATCCAATCACCAAGAGATGGGGAGTTCTAGCCCCACCTTCGGCATGAAAGCCAGTTATGTGACTTTCAGCTAATCACCAGGAGGCTGTGAGTTCTAGTCTCCTCTTAGGCACGAAAGCCAGCTGGCTGAGGTTGGACCAGTCCCTCTCTCTCAGCCCAGTTCTATTCAAAGGATTGCTGCCATCTGGAAAACAGGAGGCTGAAGATGTAGTAGGAATATCTGATGTTACTTCTAAAGCAATAAAGTTGGGATATACATCTGATAAATAAATACATCTGATAAAGAGAGAGAGAGAGAGAGAGAGAGAGGGAGGGAGGGAGAAAGAGAGAAAGAGAAAGAGAAAGAGAAAGAGAAAGAGAGAGAGAGAGAGAGAGAGAGAGAGAGAGAGAGAGAGAGAGAGAGAGATGGTGTGCTTCAATTGCCCTGTTGCAGCCACCACTTTAACTCTGTTGATAACTCCTACAGATTCTGCTGTGTCCAGTCCTGCTGTTCAGGACCATTTGGTAATCTTCATCTGCATTAATGCCACCGTTATGGACAGTTAAACATTCTGATTAACCCAAGCTTAAATGAAACTCTAACGGCACCAATAACCTCACCAACCTTCGCTTGTGTTGTGTTACAGTTTCTCCACCAGGTCTCACATAGTTAGGACTCCGGTCTCGGCACGCCGCAGGTTGGTTTTGATCATATTTGCGTGAGTGTGTCATTTCGTAATTTCTCTCTGGACGTTCTGCACAGCTCTTTGCGGCTAATGACTGCCGACGTTGGAGAGAGTGCGTGCCGTGTAATTAATTACAGTTATTAGCGTAATTAGCACAGCAAAGAATGAAACTCACCACGCGTGGGTTTCATTCAGAATACTGTTTTGTGTAGAGCTGGGTTCCAACAAAAGGGAAGTTTAGTGAATAAATCAATAAATATTGTTTTGTTTGTGTTTTAGAGGATCAGCTGCTCTGCACGGGAAATAATACATGGCAGATGCAGGGCTGAGATCTCTCATAGCTCGGCCAAATCTCCCTTTTTGGGTTTTCTACCCGTCTCTTTCTTTTCAGGAATCACAGAGTTCGGGGGGAGCTGAAAGGAAAATCCGCAAAGCCCAGAGCATCGCTTGCACGCTCATCAGGGCCTGTCACCCAGGTCATTGGTCCAAGGAAGCAGAGAAGATTGTGTTTCATAAGAACAGGGATATCCCAAGACATGCAGCTGCCTTGGATAAAAATGTAGCAGATGATTCAGACACGAGTAAAAATCTCTTAGTGTAGGTAGATGGATGGATAGGTAGAGAGGTAGATAATTAGAGAGAGAGAGAGACATAGGTAGGTAGGTAGGTACAGAATAGACAGATGGATAGATAGATAGATAGATAGATAGATAGATAGATAGATAGATAGATAGATAGATAGATAGATAGATAGATGATAGTTAGACAGAAACAGATAGAGATGGGTGGGAAGGTGGGAGAGTGGGTGGGTGGATGAATGAATGAATGGATGGATGGATAGGCAGGTAGGAAGGTAGGTAGATACAGAGAAAGAGAGATGTAGGTATGTAAGTGAGTACTCTAGGTAGGTGGAGGATAGACAGATGGATAGCTATGTAGATAGAGGATAGATAGATGGATGGATGGATAGATAGATAGATAGATAGATAGATAGATAGATAGATAGATAGATAGATAGATAGATAGATAGATAGATAGACAGACAGACACAGATAGATGATAGATAGATAGATAGAAAAAGAAAGAAAGAAAGAAAGAAAGAAAGAAAGAAAGAAAGAAAGAAAGAAAGAAAGAAAGAAAGAAAGAAAGAAAGAAAGAAAGAAAAAGAAAGAGAGGGAGGGAGGGAGGGAGGGAAGGAGGGAGGGAGGGAGGGAGGGAGGGATAGGCAGACAGAGACAGATAGATAATGGATAGAGATGATTAATTGATCGATGGATAGAGATAGATAGATAGACAGACAGAGACAAAGAGACAGGGAGACAGGGAGACAGACAAACAGATAGAGATGGGTGGGTGGGAAGGTGGGTAGATGAATGGATGGATCGATGGCTGAATAGATAGGTAAGTAGATACAGAGAGAGGGGAGTAGATATGTAGGTATGTAAGTGAGTACTTTAGGTAGGTAAGGATAGACAGTCAGATGGATAGATAGGTAGGTAGATAGATAGAGGTTAGATAGAGAGAGAGGAAGGAAGGAAGGAAGGAAGGAAGGAAGGAAGGAAGGAAGGAAGGAAGGAAGGAAGGAAGGAAGGAAGGAAGGAAGGAAGGGCAGACAGAGACAGATAAATGATGGATAGAAATGATCAATTGATCGATGGATAGAGATAGACAGACAGGCAGACAGACAATGGATGGATGGATGGATGGATGGATGGATGGATGGATGGATAATAACTGATGGATTTCTGAATACTGAGTTGTTATCTTGTTCAAGGATTAAAAATCAACGCTGCGTCAATCATTTTATATGATTAGCTGGGGGCAGTCTCTACTTTCAAGTCTCATTGCAAGTCATGAAGGCATATCGCCCGTTGCTTTTTGTGTGTGTTTTGTTCAGTTTATCTGGCTGCCCATCCCATTATTGTGGCTCTGGGTGGCGAGCAAGAAAGCAAAACCAGAAAGCAACAGAACTCCTCAATTAATTAAAAAGAAATTAGTATCAGCAGCAGTTGAGAGTTGCTATGGAGAGAAATCTTTGCCATCTGGAGAGATGCTTCTTCTATTCCTATGCACATGTCTTTGGCGCCCCTCCCCTCCCCTCTTCATTTACTCACCTGTTTAGAGAGAAGACTAAAAAGCAGAGTCCAGGTAGTCCTTAACAGATTAACAGAGTTGGAAGGGACCTTGTAGGTCATCTAGTCCAACCCCCCACCCAAGCAGGAGACCCTACACCATTTCTGACAGATGGCAGTCCAATCTCTTCTTGAAAGCCTCCAGTGATGAAGCTCCCACAATTTCTGAAGGCAACTTCTGCTCCATGGGTTGATTGTTCTCACTGTCAGGAAATTTCTCCTTATTTCCAGGTTGAATCTCTCTTTGATCAGTTTCCATCCATTGTTTCTTGTCTGGCCTTCAGAAAAAATAGCTTGACCCCCTTCCTCTCTGTGGCAGCCCCTCAAATATTGGAACACTGCTATCATGTCTCCCCTGCTCCTTCTCTTCACTAGACCAGCCATGCCCAGTTCCTACAACTTTTCATCATATGTTTTAGCCTCCAGTCTCCTAATCATCCTGGTTGCTCTTCTCTGCACTCTTTCTAGAGTCTCAACATCTTTTTATAGTGTGGTGACCAAAACTGGATGCAGTGCTCTAGGTGTGATCTTACTAAGACTTTAGAGAGTGGTCCCAACGGCGAGCCAATGTCATCTAGCGGTGCCCAGGGGTAGGGCACATAGGGCCGCTCTCCTCAGGGTCCCAACGGCGAGCCAATGTCATCTAGCAGTGCCCAGGGGTAGGGCGTTCTCTGTGGGTGCTCCCACCCTCTGGAATGAATTACCTACCGAGCTCCGGACGGCTCTTGATCTCCGCTCCTTCCGTCAGGAGCTGAAGACTTGGCTGCTCAAGCAAATAGGCTGACTCTGATGCTGGGTTTATTATTTATCATTAATTAGTTATTTGATTTAAAGTGTGATTTTATTGTACATGTTTCTTAACTTGTGTTTGCCGCTCTGAGTCCTTCAGGAGAAGGGCGGCATATAAATACATGTAATAAATAAATAATAATAAATAAATAAATAGTATCTCACATGATCTTCATTGTAGCTCCCTGTTAATGCAATTTAGGATTGCATTGGCTTTTTTGGCTGTTGGCTCATATTTAATTGGTTGTCCACTAAGAGGCCAAGATCCTTCTCACAGTGACTGCTTTTAAACCTGATTTCACCCCGTCTATATGTCTACTTTTGGTTTTTCCTTACTTATTGACTTATTGGTTCTTCATGAATCCTTGACTTATAACAGTTCGTTTTGTGACTGTCAGCACTGAAAAAAGTGACTGATGACCGTTTTTCAAAATTATGTCTATTGCAGCATCCCCATAATCACGTGATCAGAATTCACACGCTTGGCTAAACAAACTGTACACCACCTACTCACTAAACATGATAGCAGTCTTCCAATATCTGAGGAGCTGCCACAGAGAGGAAGAGGCTCAAGCTATTTTTCAAAGCACCTGAAGGCCAGGCAAGAAATAATGGATGGAAACTGGTCAAGGAAAGATTCAACCTAGAAATAAGGAGACATTTTCTGACAGTGAGAACGATCGACCAATAGAACAGAAGTTGCCTTCAGAAGTTGTGGGTGCTTCATCATGGTTGTCCAATCTTTTCTTGAAAACCTCCAGTGATGGAGCATCCACAATTTCTGGAGGCAAGCTATGCCATTGATCGATTGTTTTCACTGTTAAAAAATTCCTCCTTGGTTCTAGATTGGATCTCCATCTGATGAGCTTCCAACCATTGCTTCTTGTTCTGTTATCAGGTGCTTTGGAGAAGACATTGACCTCCTCTACTCTGTGACAGGCCTTCAAGGACTAGAAGGCTGCTATCATGCCACCCATAATCCTTTTCTGTCGGGATAGGGGGGAGGTTTGCCCCCGAATCATGAACCAGCACACAAGCAAACACACTAGGACTGAAATAAGACTAGCAGAGGAGTCTTGTATAAAAATATACTTTACTACAAAACTTTTAAAAAACACTATCTTTAAAAAAGCACATTAATAACAAGGTCTTATCCTGGTTAAATGAAGCCAGGCCGTCTCCCTAAATTCCTCTCCACAATACCAAAACCAGTCCCTAGGAAAAACTAACAAGACATTGAATGGCTTCAGTGTCAAAACATCATCGAGGTGGTAGAAGGGCAGCAGCATGGGCTTCAAGTAAAAGTCACCTGTAAAAGCAATCCAAACTGCAAACGTGGCTTGAAGCTCCTGGCAGGGAAACTGTCCAGCATATCCCTCCGATGTAGCAGCAAATGTTCAAATGTTGGCTTGCATGCTTCAAAAGCAAAAAGCAAGCCGAAGGTAGAAACTTCAAAAGACTCCCGGCTATCTCAGCACACAGCTGCAAGATAGCTACATGGGAGTAACACAGCTTCTTCTCCGCTGCTATCTCTGCTGCAGGCGTTGGGGCTTCCCGGCAGAGTTCTCCTCCTTTCTTCCAAGTCTGCATCCAGGTGCCTCAGCACAGGTCTGCATTTAGGCCTAAAACTGTGTCTAGGCCCGACTAGCAATGAGAAAGGTCCGTGCTTATATAGTAAGCTAACCTGCAATTAACTAGGGCGGGGAAGGCTTGCAGTTAATTGCAGACCGGAGATGGCTTGGTCAAAGTCCATACAGTTTGTAGCTGATCAAGTGGCCACAACAATCCTGAAAACACTTCGACATTTTCTGTGTTAGACAAGACATTACCAGTTCCTGCCACCATTCATTGTACAGTTTAGTCTCCAGACCCCTTATCATCTTTGTGTTCTTCTCTGCACTTATAGTATCTTTCAGCCTCCTTATTGTATTGTGGTGACCAGAACTGGATGCAACATTCCAAGTGTGGCCTCACTAATGCAGTATAAAATGATACTATTATTCTAGTGAGCTTGATACTATTCCTAGGATTGCATTGGTTTTTTGGCAGCCGCAGCACATTGCTGGCTCAACCTCGGATTGCAGTGGCTTTTTTGGTAGCGGATATAACATTTTATCAGTGACAAAAGCGATAAAAATTCTTTGAATTGGTAACAGTCTTCCTTCAGCATTTAAAAATTCAGACTGTTCTGACATTACAGCTCCCTTCAAAATGCACAAATATTCCTAAAATATAATACGTTTCATCCACAACAATCTTTCCCAGCTTGTGAAAAGTCAAAATCTCGTGCTTAATTTTATTTAATTTGCACTCGCTGTCCTTCTGCTGAGTTTGGGAAAGTAAACAGAGATACAATATGAAATAACCTGATTGTGGGGACTCAGCAGCTGACAGAATGGAATTTGTCTATAAAATTAGGATATATTTGGCAGAATAAAAAAAAAAATTGTTTTCAGGATTGAAGGCCAAAGTTGTTTCTAGTTCCCAGTTCCATACCCTAAAGCCAAATGGCCTACATCTGTGATGGCGAGCCTATGGCACGCGTGTCACAGGTGGCACATGCAGCCTTATCAGTGGACACGCGAGCTCAGCTCCGATCTGATTTTCGGGCCTTCTGGGCCCACCAGAAGTAGGGAAACAGATTGTTTCCTGCCTCCGGAGGACCTCAGGGGGTGGTGGGGAAGGCCTGTTTTTCTCTCTCACCTGGCTCCAGAGCCTTTCTAGGAGTCTGGGGAGGGTGAAAACAGCCTTCCACCCCCTGGAGGCCCTCCACAGGCCAGAAACAGACCATTTGCCAACTTCTGATGGGACTGAAAGACCCGGTTTTTGCTGTCCCCAGCCTCCAGAGCCTCTCTAGGAGTCTGGGGAGGGCAAAAATAGCCCTTTACAAGGTTGTTTGGAAATGGTATTTGACTCCATTAAGACTGTCATTGATGGATAACAAAATTAGTAAACAATGTCGGAGATGTGATATGGAATTAGGGACTTATGAGCATATGTGGTACAAATGTGATAAAGTTAAAAAGTTTTGGCAACAATTGGAGAAAAATGATATTTGAAATGATGGGGAAAGCAATAATATTGAGACCAGAATCTATATTACTGTTGATAATCAAGGAAATAGAACCAACAAAATCTGAGATAGAATTTATTAGAATTATGATTATAATTGGCAGAATTATAATAGCCAGATATTGGAAATTAGAGGTGAATTTTAGAATAGAAGAATGGTATTGTGAAATGTGGAAATTAGCCTTAAACGATAAAATGACATGCGATATTAAAGTTAGAAATGGCGATTATAAAGAAGATGTTTTTTGGAAAACTTGGAAACCATTTGTGGACTCTGCACTGGGAAAATTGGATGCTTCAGTACCTGTACCCCGAGAACGTGGATTTTGGCATTCATGAGGATCTATCCGACGAACCAAACCTTCCTTTCTTATGTATAGCACAGGGTGAAGTATTATATACATTGTTTGTAATGTTATTTTAATTAATAAAAATTATAAAAATTTAAAAAAAATAGCCTTTCCCACTCCCACCCCCCATCCCCCAGAGGTACTCCAGAGGCTGAAAATGGCCCATTTGCCAACTTCCAGCCCCACAGGAAGTTGGCAAATGGGCTGTTTCTGGCCCCTGGAGAGCCTCCAGGGGTGGGTGGAGAAGGCCGTTTTCACCCTCCCCAGACTCCTAGAGAGTCTCTGGAGCCAGGTGGGAGAGGAGAACGGGCCTTCCCCACCACCCCCGAGGCCCTCCAGAGGCAGAAAACAACCTGTTTCTCTACTTCTGGTGGGCCCAGAAGGCCCGAAAATCAGGTGGCCAGCGTGCGCCTGTGCGCCAGAGCTGAGCTCACGTGCCCACTTATATGGCAATGCGTGCCACTTGTGGCACACATGCCATAGATTTGCCATTATGGTTCTATCCGAATGTGTAGAGAGAAGTAGAGAGAAGTTCCCCGAGGATGGGCTCCCGCATGAGTCTGGAATCTCAGAAAATGAAAAATCTGGTCCTGATGACCGACCCAGATTGGAGCCTGAATTTTGTCAGAGTTTGTTGCAGAAATTAAATCCAGAAAACACACACAGGTAAACTGATTCGACAGGATTCATTAGCTTCTCTTTCTATACATAATAACAGATGAAGTAAATTTTACGATACCAATAGCAGAGTTCTTGCAACGTGGTAACAAGTAGAGTCATCAGTTTCCAGTGTCAGTTCAGCAGGCAGACCAGGCTTATTTCATTTCAGAGCTGAGCACAGTGCTTCATACAAAGAGAGCCTCCTCTATGCAGGGCAGTTAAGCTCCTGCACAGACTCAGTTGCCTAAGCCACACCCAGACTTCAGACTTAAGTTTCTGTTTCTGTTTCCAAATAAGCGTCATTGGCTGACCTCTTTAGCATGTGTCCCACCTGTAGTACCTGTCCGACTCTGACCGATGGTTGAGGTGGTCTTGCAATGGAAGCAAGCTGTGTGCCAAAAACACAAAGCAAAATTACCATATTTTTTGGAGTATAAGACACACCTTAGTTTTGGGGGAGGAAAATAAGAAAAAAGCTGATTGGCCGGTGGATCTGCCTCCTACCCCAATCAGCTGTTCCCAGAGGTGAATGTTAGCAACAGGTTCCTTGGTTGTGAGCTCTGTGCCTTGTTTTTTTTTTTTTTTTGGTTTTTTTCTTGCCTCTGAAAGCCTCCAAAACAAGAGCTTCAGGAAAAAAAAGCCTCTGAAACACTGTTTGGGGGCTTCTTTTCTGAAGCTTCATTTCTGACGCTTTTTTTCAGCCTCTGAAACCTCTGTTTGAGAAGCTGGGCAGGGCTACATTCCAAGTATAAGCGCACCCAGATTTTCACCCTCTTTTTTAGGGGAAAAAGATGCATCTTATACACTGAAAAATACAGTTACCCATGTATTGCAATCTTGAATGATGTCAAAAAATCAACATGTCGGACAGCCCCATTTAGAGCAATATGTCTCAATAGTAATTGTATGAATTACACATACAACAATAAAAAAAAACTGATACGAACTAAAAACAACAATAGCATTTAGACTAGGGGTGTCACACTCAAGGCCCAGGAGCTGGATCTGGCCCATGGGATGGTTAGATCTGGCCCATGATGCCTCCCTGGAAACAGCAAAGGACTGGCCCACAGTGCCTCTGCCAGTGAAAACAGAGCTTGGGAGGGAGGCCCTCCCGAGCTCCATTTTTGCTGGCAGAGGGTTGCAGGAGCTCCGTTTTCATTGGTAGAGGGATGTAGGAAGCTGTTGCAGCCAAAAACAGAGAACAGAAGCCTGCTTTTGTTGGCAGTGCGTTCGGGCCACCACAGACAACCCCGACACAAATGATTTTGAGCTGGCCATGCCCACCCTGGCCATGTCCCCCGGTCCCCCAAGGTCAAACACAACCGTGATGCGGCCCTCAATGAAATCGAGTTTGACACCCCTGATTTAGACTTATATCCCACTTCACAAAGCTTTACAGCCCTCTCTAAGCGGTTTACAGAGTCAGACTATTGTCCCCAACAAATACTTGGCAATAATCAGAGATGGTATTCAGCCGGTTCGGACCAGTTTGGGTGAACCGGTAGTGCTGATGATCAGTTGGCCCCACTCACCTGCCCCTGCTCTATCCTGTCCTTTATTTCCTGCTTTGTAGCTCATCTCAATTGTGAGACACAGCTGATTTTTCCCCCCTCCCTTGCAGTTCTACTTACCTTTGCTAACTTGGAAGGTAAGCAGCTGAGCTTCTAAATGCTCCATTTTCAGCACTGCGCATGGGCACCTTAGGTGCACACTCACGCAAAGCATGCACACATGTGCAAAGCATGTGCTCACTGAACCGGTTGTTAAACCAGCAGCATCCCACCACTGGCAATAACGCCCAAAGTCAGTAACTTAGCAGAGAATCTTAATAAGACATCAGTAATAGCTTTCCCGTGTTCCATTTTTTTCCCCAGCCACCACAACATCAACTCTAAGTATAGTTGAAATTTAGCCTAACCTTATGAAGAATTTATGATGGCTTCTTCTGAAGTTCCCAAAGCATAAGTGAGCAAGCTACAGGCTCCTCTGACTGCTTTCCAGCTCCTCAAATATTCTGAGATCATACCATCAACCTTGAGCAGCAAACAGGCTTCAGGAGTTTGAGGTTTTAGTAAAAAAAAAAAAAAAAGATGTCCACCAGCCATTCAGCTCCAGCTCCAGCTGTATTTTATTTCATCTGCATTCTCTGTCCTTCTGCTGAGCTTGAGAAGGTAAGCAGAGATGCATTATGAAATAACCTGATTGTGGTGGTGTGCTTTTTTTATATTATATATAAAATATTATGCTTTTTAAAAGGTATTTAAAGACCTGTGTCCTGACAGATGAGCACAATTCAAAACTCACTGACGATGTCTCCTCGAATGGTGACGAAACGTTTGCCACCAAATTGTCAAGCACGGAGCTCAAACCAGGGGTGCCATTCAGCAGGTTCTGACAGGTTCTGGAGAACCAGTGGTGGAAATTTTGAGCAGTTCAAAGAACCAGCAAATACCACCTCTGGCTTGCCCCAGAGTGGGGTGGGAATGGAGATTTTGCAGTATCCTTCCCCTGGAGTGGGGTGGGAATGAGGATTTTGCAATATCCTTCCCCCAGGAGTGGGGTGGGAATGGGGATTTTGCAGTATCCTTCCCCTGCCATGTGCACCAAGCCACAACACACCCACCAAGCCACGCCCCCAGAACTGGTAGTAAAAAAAAAATGAATTTTACCACTGGTTCAAACCAACTGTCAGGTTTCGAGGTCGTCTTCAAATAAATTGCATTTCAAACAGTCTTTGATGAAAAAACTTCCATTTATTAAGCACAGCATTCTAACACCGACTCATAGCAGCCAATACTGACTTCCTGACCCAAGACCCTCCTCTTCCTTCCCCCTTCCTCTGCATTCATTGGCCATCTTCCAAATCACTCTACTTCAAATCTACTGCTCCAACTCAAAGGAATTTCCCCCCTCCGGTCCATTTCCTAGGGGATATTATCTCCAGAGAAAATAAGTAGGTAAAAGGTCAAATGTCCCATTCCAGACACCCCGCTTCTCCTTCTTATGTCAGCATTAGAGTAAGTGCCACATGAAATGCTGACACCAACAGTCTGACAGCTACTGCATTACTGCTGCTTTCTGTTACACTGTACAAAACGTTGAGACTCTACAAAGAGTGCAGAGAAGAGCAACAAAGATGATGAAGGGACTGGAGGCTAAAACATATGAAGATGGTTGCAGGAACTGGGTATGTGAAGTTTAATGAAAAGAAGGACTAGGGGAGACATGTTAGCTGGGTTCCAGTATCTCAGGGGCTGCCACAAAGAAAAGGGAGTCGAGCTCTTCTCCAAAGCGCCTGAAGACAGAACAAGAAGCAATGGGTGGAAACTAATCAAGGAGAGAAGCAACCTAGAACCAAGGAGAAATTTCCTGACAGTTAGAACAATGAATCAGTGGAACAACTTGCCTCCAGAAGTTGTAAATACTCCAACACTGGAAGTTTTAAAGAAGCGATTGGATAACCATTTGCCTGAAGTGGTGTAGGGTTTCCTGCCTAAGCAGGGGGTTGGACTAGAAGACCTCCAAGGTCCCTTCCAACTCTGTTATTCTATTTCTATTCTACAAAAAAATAAAAATAAAATAAAATACACGTTGTGTCAACCTTGAAGCAAATCTTGCTGAGGCCATCTTTGCAGCCACAAGACAGGGAAGGGGGAAAATAGCTAGCTGGGGGTTTGTAGTTAAAACACAAAGTTTTCCTGTGGGAACCAAGGACATTTCAACAGGTGGCTGGGAAAAGGAGGAGTAGAGTAACCAAGCAACTAGCCAGCACCTCTATTGGACAATGTGATTGATGACTTGGGGGAAGGGGGAACTAATTAAAGCCCTGGGAAAGGAATGTAACAATTCAACAACCGACCCACCATTGAAGAGACCATTCCCAAAAACAAGTTACCGGTATTCAAATATAATTAAACAATAAGGAAGCAGCAGAGGAGAGAAACTGGATGGACAAAGTTAACTGGGAAGTTTTGGCACGCAAACATCAGTTCTGGCATGGCTATATTGTATTCCAACTGGCTTTTAGTAAAGTATGCCTTTCAATCCGAATGGAGTCGAGGGTCTTTCTTCTCTAAAGGACCAAGCTGGGACAGGTCTGACAGTGGAGAACTGCAGAGCCCGAAACAGCTATTGATATGACTCAACCTTGATGGATCATGTACAGTAAACAATTTGTTGCTGGCTGATGATAAAGCTATTCAGACCACTACGTTTTGGGCTTCAAATGCTAGATAATGTCACATAAGTATTTTATATTCCTTCCTTGTTTTAATCTTTATGCTCCTTATATAGTTATCAAAATTTTTCATTATTTAGATTATTATACAGGTAGTCCTCCTCCTACAACTACCACTGAGCCCAAAATTTATCTTGCTAAGCAAGGCAGTTGTTAAGTGATTTTTGCTCCATTTTGCGACCGTTCTTGACACAGTTGTTAAATGAATCACCGCCGCTGTTAGTCACAAAGTTATTAAGCGAATCTGGCTTCCCCATTGATTTTGCTTGTCAGAAGTTCGCAAAAAGTGATCCCACGACCTTGGGATACTGCAACCGTCATAAATGTGAGTCAGTTGCCAAGCATCTTAACTCTGATCACGTAACCATGGGGATGTTGGAATGGTCGTAAGTGCGAAAAACGGTCATAAGTCACTTTTTCCAGTGCCGCTGAAACTTCGAACAGTCACTAAACAAATTATAAATCGAGGATTTACCTCTACTAGTTTTAAATATCGTATTTTCTCTTTTTAATGTCAGGTGTTCCGGACTTGGAAAAATAACATAAATAAATAAAGTTCAGTTCCAAGAATAAAATTTATCCAGGGTTGAAATTCTAGTTACCGTAAATCAAATTGTCTTTAAAGCTCTTCTACAAAGCCTGAGGGAAAGGGGTCATTGCGGATTTCTGAGGTAAAGAATCCCGAAGTGTGGGAGAAGCTATGGAGACGTCTCTAATTTCATCCACATTAGATCACAGGAAGCAGTTTTTTTGCTGTTTAAGATCTCGGGGGGGTTCACTCAGACCTTGTCCAGTTTTTATCCAGTAGATCAGGCACTGAATTATGGATATTTTTTTACATACAAAGCACTCTATTGCTCGGCAACCACATTCTGCTCCCCAGATACACACTGCTTGTTTTTTCATGCATTTACTCAACCGTGACATCTAAGCCAGTGGTTTCCATCACATCTTCTGGCAGTAGATCCCAAGGCATATATAATCTCTGCTCGGGGGGGGGGGGGGAGAATTGGCACTGAATCAGAACACCAACTCATGGTCAGTGGGATCCTTTACATACCCTACTCAGAGCTAAAATCTTAATCTAATCAGGGTTGCTGGGATTAATTCATTAATATCCCACCTTTATTACTTTTTCTTTTAAAGAAACAACTCAAGGCAAGCAAACATATCTAATAAATCTTCTTACTGCTCTCTTCCTCATGACAACAATGTTCTGAGGGAAATTGGGCTGAGAGAGAGAGGTGTTGGCCTCTCAAAAGCCTTTTTGATGAAGGCAGGGCTGGAACTCACAATCTCCTGGTGACTGGTTCAAAATCACCCAGTCAGCTTTTTTGTCTAAGGTGGGACTAGAACTCACAATCTCCTGATAATTGACCCAAAGTCAACAAACCAACTTTATTGCCTAAAGTGGGACTAGAACTCACAGTCTCCTGGTGATTGGTTTAAAATCACCCAGGCAACTTCCATGCCTAAGGTGGACTAGAACTCACAATCTCCTGGTGATTGGTTTAAAATCACCCAGCCAACTTCCATGCCTAAAGTGGGACTAGAACTCACAATCTCCTGGTGATTGGTTTAAAATCACCCAGCCAACTTCCATGCCTAAAGTGGGACTAGAACTCACAATCTCCTGGTGATTGGTTCAAAATCATGCAGCCAACTTTCATGCCTAAAGTGGGACTAGAACTCACAATCTCCTGGTGATCATCCCAATGTCACTCAACCAACTTTCATGCCTTAGGCAGGGCTAGAACTCACAGCCCCTGCCTTAACCACTAGCCCAGTGCCTTAACCACTTCAGAAGAAGAACTGAGACCGGAGAAAAAAATTCCCATTTCTCCTTCTCATGTCACTTCTAATTTGATAGATCTTTGGTGTAGTCACTTTCCATCATGGTATACTTTATGGATTCCCATCTTCCGGGGAAAAGCTCTCAGGGTTTGAAGTCCTTTGTCATAAAGGCCATTGCTTTGTGTAGCAAAGAGCATCCATCTCATCCCATCTCATCATTTCAGCTCAACCCAATGGCCTATTTAAAGCGGAGTGATGGCCCCCATGACAAAAATTTCCCCCAAAAAACTTAGTCATGTCCATTGCTTTCCTGAATGCACTTCCTAGATAAGTGGACTCTCCAGATTCTCTCTAATCCTGCTGACCACAGCATGCATACATCTCCGAATGCTGAGTCATCCTCCCCTTTTGCTGACACCGTTATCCTTTATGGATTGCCCCCAACCCGGAGAGACACTTAAGTCGATAAAGTAAAACTCCTTACAGCTCATGTCAACCAGGCTGGGGTGGTGGGGGGTGGTGGGGGGAGAGAGAAAGGAAGTGTGGCTTTGATACAAAAATACGTACGGTTTGATTTAACTGTTTGTTCAGTCTAATAGTTCTGAGTCTTAATAGAGTGTAATGGGCTTAGCGGGTGTAATTAGAACCCTGTTGGCTAGACAAGTCCATCATCCCTAGGCAGCTTCTGTCAAGATAAACCCTGCGTGTTCAGCAAAGGGCCTTGAAGATTAGAGGTTGCTAAGGGTGGGCAAAGATAAATCAAAAGGTGGCTAAAAAAACAGAAACAATAATGCAGAATAACCGAATTGGGGGGGACCTTGGAGATCTTCTAGTCCAACCCTCTCTCAACGAGGAGGATTACAAGACCTCTAAGGTCCAATTTTATTATTCTATTCTAGTTGTCTAGTTTAATGAAAAGGACTAAGGGTGACATGATAGCGGTGTTCCAATATTCTATTCTATTCTATTCTATTCTATTCTATTCTATTCTATTCTATTCTATTCTATTCTATTCTATTCTATTCTATTCTATTCTATTCTATTCTATTCTATTCTATTCTATTCTACTCGCTCTTCTACTCTACTCTACTCGCTCTTCTACTCTACTCTACTCTATTCTACTCGCTCTTCTACTCTATTCGCTCTTCTACACTACTCTAATCTAATCTAATCTAATCTAATCTAATCTAATCTAATCTACTAAACTATACTCGCTCTTCTACTCTACTCTACTCACTCTTCTACTGTATTCACTCTTCTACTCTACTCTAAACTAATCTAATCTAATCTACTATACTATACTCGCTCTTCTACTCTACACTACACTACTCTACTCTACTCTACTCTACTCTACTCGCTCTTCTACTCTAATCTAATCTAATCTAATCTAATCTAATCTAATCTAATCTAATCTAATCTAATCTACCATACTATATTTGCTCTTCTACTCTACTCTACTCTACTCTACTCTACTCTACTCGCTCTTCTACTCTAATCTACTCTAATCTAATCTAATCTAATCTAATCTAATCTAATCTAATCTAATCTAATCTAATCTAATCTAATCTAATCTACCATACTATATTTGCTCTTCTACTCTACTCTACTCTACTCTACTCTACTCTACTCTACTCTACTCTACTCTACTCTACTCTACTCTACTCTACTCTACTCTATTCTATTTCTAACTCTGACCCCAATGCAAACATTTATCCATACATTTCTTCTCAGTCCAACAACTTCACCTTGTCCAAGCATCATCCCTTTGCATTGGTTGATGCCTTCTCCAGGGCTTGTTGAACAAACTAGAGTTTTCACATCCAGCTTCCATCCTTCTGTCATACAGAGGTGTCCAGAACGGGCAAATGCCTATTTTTAACCTACTAGGAAAGCCATTGGGAAGAAGGAAGGAGACATTTTACCTAAGAAATATAATTCAGTGTAGCTCACTTCCTTGCTTTGCTGTCTGCGTTGCTTTAGGGTCTCATAGCAACCACTGTAAGAGCTTCCGATAAAAATGCAGGTTTTTTTTCCTTCCTTCTTGATATTCCTTTATTATCCTCTATCTTCCTTTTTGAATAGCTATAAGCTATGCATCACTCGGAAACTGTTCACATTTATGCAACCTGAGACTTCTCTTTGGAAATTAATGGACAGAGAGCCAGGAAAAAAATGTCACCAATTTTTGTTTTTATATATGATAACTGCAAATGTTTGACACACCACCCATAATCAACATGGCTTCCTCCTCCTATCTTCCCCACAACAACAAGCCTGTAAGATGGGGTGGGCTGGGAGAGAGGGACTCTGGCCTAAGTCACCCAGTTGGCTTTCATGCCTAAGGCAGAACTAGAGCTCCCAGTCTCCTGGTGATTGGCACAAAATCACCCAACTGGCCTTCATACCTAAGGTGGAACTAGAATTCACTGTTTCCTGGTTACTGGCTCAAAGTCCCCCAGCTGCCTCTCATGGCTAAGGCAGTGTTGGAAGAAATATCCATCTGGTTCAATTCCAAGCCAGGAGAAAGACACTGGAGACAAAATGGAGGCTGGAAGTTGAATGGAAAAGATGGTTTAATGATGAAGCAGAGGCACGTGGGTGGTTCTGGGCAGCTGATCAGATGGAGTTGAGAGTGGGGTGTGTGTGTTATACCTTCTCTTCGGCTTTGCACTTGAGCTTCCTGTTCCTATGCAAGAACATGTATTCTATTAGCTGCTGTCAGACTCCCATGGGGCCATGTAGGGGTTATGTAGGGGTCATATCTGGCTCTACAGGCAAAGTACAAATCCTAAGTGTTTGTCTGAGCTAAGTTTGGTTGAAGTTTGGTGTCAGGGTTCCAAGTAACACCCCCAATGAAAGAAGACTCCAAGGCTAGAAGTTCCTCAAAGTTTCATTTTATTAGAGATGTCATACATCTGGGAACACCCGAATCTGAGAGCTTCCAGGTTTTCCCCACCCAAAAGAAAGTCCAAGTCCCTGCCCCAGCACCCATATGCCCATCACATGATCCATCCATCTTATTTTATTATAACAGCTGAGAATTATATTCATTCCCAGCTGAGTTCCAATTAGTTGTGAAAAAGTCCTTCGGAATAAGTCTTTCGGGATAATCACCAACCTTTATCTTCTTTGATATCCTGCCTAAGGCCTTCCTTGGCAAAGCCTCACGAGTTCAGAAACAAACAAGAGATGCTGACTGGAAACAGAGTTAGCAATGTTGCTTTCCTGCAAAAGGCCCCAGTCTTTTGTTTCTCCTTTAAGCCTTCTGGGAGGGGCCAATCATCTCCTGGCCTTACTCCCAAATCATCCCTTTTGCTTTAGCTGCTCTTGCCTTCTGGCAGCTCTGCGCATGTGTGCACTAGGAACAGGCTCCTCCTGTTCCTCTGCCTCTCTGCTGTCTGACTCTGGGGGCGCCAGAGTCCGCGCATCACTCCCACATGGCCCTCGCCCCATCTCTGCCTCTGATGCAGAGTCCTTGTCCAGGCCTTTCCCAGACTTCAGGACTGGCCCATGTTCCTCCCCAGCCTCCTCACTGTCTGACTCCTCACAAACTGAATGAGGATCGGCTGTGAAATATGGAGAAGGAAAAAAAAAGAAAAGCAGAGCCAGATCAAGCCCGCGTGGCTGAAATAAGAATCTTAAAATCCCAAGAAGAAATTGTTTTCTGATGTTTGGCTTTAAGAAGAACAGGCTATGAGACATCAGGATGGAGCTCTTCAAATACCCTAAAGGATCTCACACGGAAGAAGGCTGTGACCTCTCCTCTTTCTTCCCACAAAGCAAAATGGGGATTTGGTTAGGGGGAACCAGTTACCAAGGAAATGAAGATTGCAAACTCAAGACCAGAGAGTTTTCTGTCTGCAACGCTTCCCTGCAAAAGTCAGAGCTTAGAAGAAAGAGCATCAAAGGAGTCTGTGCTTTTGTTATTCAATGCAGGAAAAAATAGAAAAAACTACTCAATCCATCTTCGGTAACCATTTGCAAAGAAAATTGTGGGATATTTTATTCAGAAGCCTCAGGATCTCTCTGTAGATTGAACTTTCTTTCTTTCTTTCTTTCTTTCTTTCTTTCTTTCTTCTTTCTTTCTTTTTCTTTCTTTCTTTCTTTCTTTTTTCTTTCTTTCTTTCTTTCTTTCTTTCTTTCTTCTTTCTTTCTTCCTCCTTTCCTTCTTTCTTTCTTTCTTTCTTTCCTTTCTTTCCTGCCTTTATTGTTTTTACAAATAACTCAAGGCAGTGAGCATATTCAACACATCTTCTTCCTCTTATTTTCCCAACATAACAACAACCCTGCGAGGTGGGTTGAGAGTGACTGACTGAAAGTCACCCGGCAGGCTTTCATGCCTAAAGTGGGATTTGAACTCAGAGTCTCTTGCTTTCTAACCTTGTGCCGTAAACCCCTAGAGCAAACTGGCTCTCAATTCATTATCAAGTCATTGTATACAATTCATTATCTACAGGCATTTTTTAAGTGGGACCACTTTTAAGGTGGACCTTTTTCAAATTATGATGTTTTCCCAATGAGAGAAGGTCCTTCCTTCCTTCCTTCCTTCCTTCCTTCCTTCCTTCCTTCCTTCCTTCCTTCCTTCCTTCCTTCTTCCCCTCCCTCCCTCTCATTCTCCTTTCTTCCTTCTTCCCTCCCTCCCTCTCGCCTCTTTCTCCTTCTTTTCTTCCTTCCTTTCCTTTCCTCCCTCCCATTTTCCTCCCTTCCTTCACTCTCATTCTCCTTCTTTCTTTCTTCCCACCCTCCCCCCTCCCTTATTCTCCTTCCCTGCTCCCTCCCTCCTCCCTCCCTCCCATTCTCCTCCCTTCCTTCCCTCCTTCCTTTTTCCTTCCTTCCTTCCCTCCCTCCCTCCCATTCTCCGCCCTTCCTTCCCTCCTCCCTCTCATTCTCCTTCCTTCCTTCTTCCCTCCCCCGCTGCCTCTTTCTCCTTCCTTTCTTTCTTCTTTTCCTCCCTCCCTCACCTCTTCCTTCCTTCCTTCCTTCCTTCCTTCCTTCCTCCTTCCTTCCTTCCTTCCTTCCTTCCTTCCTTCCTTCCTTCCTTCCTCCTTCCTTCCTTCCTTCCTTCCTTCCTTCCTTCCTTCCTTCCTTCTTTCCAGTTGGGATAACAATTTCATCAACTTATCTATCCCAGAAATAAAATCAATTTATGCAGGCTAAGCAAGCCTTGCTTTTATGCTATGAAGTATGTATGTGCATACGGGAAGCTGAACATATCTTCATCTTCATAGCATACCATTTTATTCTGAATTGGATTTGCAGTTGTGAATGCTCTTTCTGAAAACACAATAGTATATATATATATATATTCATCAGTGTTCACCATTTTGCCAGCACCAGCCTGTTTCTGCATTTCACATGTACATGAATCTATTTACTGGAGGCAAAAGTGAGTCCTTTTTCAGCCTGTTTCATATGGAAAAAAGGCCTTCCATTTAAAGGAGATGGAGAGAGAGTTCACTGTAATCATAATGGCAGGGGAGATTTTCCATGTAGTCTTGCGAAGCATGAATGCAAAACTTGCTGTTATGACAACAAGTAATCCATTTGCAGACTATGTACCGAGAAGCCTGAATATGGGTTGTACTCTAAAGTAAGATGATATTATTATTATTATTATTCTCAAAGAAGGAGGAAAGGAGGAGGAGAGGAGGAGGGAGGAGGAGGGAGGAGGAGGAGGGAGGAGGAGGAGGAGGAGGAGGAGAAGAAGAAGAAGAAGAAGAAGAAGAAGAAGAAGAAGAAGAAGAAGAAGAAGAAGAAGAAGAAGAGAGGAGGAGGAGGAGAGGAGGGAGGAGGAGGAGGAGGAGGAGGAGGAGGAGGAGGAGGAGGAGGAGGAGGAGGAGGAAGAAGAAGAGGAGAAAGAGGAGAGGAAAATGAGTAGAAAGAAGATGATAACAGTAACAGAGTTGGAAGGGACCTTGGAGGTCATCTAGCCTAACCCCCTGCTCACGTAGGAGACCTGTACTAGGGATTCCAACCACTGAACTGCCGACCTTTCTGATCAACAAGCTCAGTGTCTAAAAAGAAGGAGCAAAAGGGAATGAAAAAAAGCGGAGAAGTTGCAAGAATTATGTCTAGTCTAATGAAAAGAAGGACTAGGGGAAATATGATAGCAGTGTTCCAATATCTGTGGGGTTCCAAAGCACCAGAAGGCAGGACAAGAAACAATGGATGGAAACCAATCAAGGAGAGAAGCAACCTAGAACTAAGGAGTAATTACTAATGGTGATTACCTAACAATTAACCAGTGAATGACTTGCCTTCAGAAGTGGTGGATGCCCCCATCATTGGAGGTTTTCAGGAAGAGATTAGACAACCTTTTGTCTGAGATAATGTAGACCAGGGGTGTCAAACTCGTGCCATTACAGTGGCGTCATGTGACGTATCGCAACTCCCCCCCCCCTTTGCTAAACCGGACGTGGCATAGCCTAGTGTGTGATGCACCCGGTCCATGGCCACGAGTTAGACAGCCCTCTCTTGCTTGTGTAGTGGGTTGGACTAAATGACCTCCAAGGTCCCTTCCAACTCTGTTATTCTATGTTCTAAGAAAGAGATCCAGAACGGTGTCTTTGAGGGTAAAAACAATACTGATATTACTGGATGAACTCCAAGGTTCCCATCCAACTCTAAAACATAGATAAATATGCTAAAACAGAGCATGCTCCACGTTTTAAGACAGAGAATTAAGAAGGGAAGAAATTGAGAGTTGTTGCATCTAAGAGTTGGGAAGAAAAGTGAGATGGGCAGCATATACATTTAATATTTTTTAAAAATAATAATAATAATAATAAAATAATAGCTTGGTTGGACCTACTGCCACTAACTCCTGAGCTCCCAACTTCACTATTATGCAAATTGTATGTGATTTCTGTGCCAGCAAGTTGTGACTGTCCAGGGAAATGTATCACTTTTTTAATCTATCTATCTATCTATCTATCTATCTATCTATCTATCTATCTATCTATCTATCTATCTATCTATCTATCTATCTATCTATCTATCTATCTATCAATCAATCAATCAATCACCACTCACTCATCACAAAATCTCCAGAATTGTAAATCCTACAAACTTGAAATTTGGCACGTATGTTCTCTTGGCTTCTAGGTGCTTGCTAAGAAAGGATTTTTCAAATGACCATCAGGTCATTAGTATTTCATATACTCAAGAATATACTTTCATATACTTAAGAAAGCTTAAGACTTTCTTATTTCATCAAGTGGGCCTGGCCTAAATCTTTTCCCCTTTTTAAACAAAAATTTTAATTTGTTTTTAATTATTGGGAGTTTTAAATTTGTCTCAGCCAAATTATTTAATTCGTTTTTATTCCATTTTAAATTTTGGTATTTATGTGTTTTATTCTGTGGCTGTTCACCGCCCTGAGTCCTTCGGGAGTAGGGCAGTATATAAATCTAATAAAATGAAATGAAATGAAAATATACAATGTTATATTCACATGCTCTGATACTAAGGAGTTAGCCGTTCTACTCCCCATCCCCACCTGAAAGGAACTCTGTTCCAACTGCCACTTGCCTTATATTCACATGCTCTTAGGCTTCCCGTTTGCTAAACTGGGTGTGGGCGTGGCCAGCACGTGACTCATCTGGTCTGTGGGTTAGGACATTCTACTCCACCTCCCTCTCTGTTCCAACTGCCATGTTTCTTAACTGAAACATTAAGTTTCAGGCTTTAAGGATCAATTTATCATGCCTAATCACATAGTTTCGTAGCGAAGCACGGGTCTCCAGCTAGTGTGTATATATGAATATAGATAAGCGCACGGCCAGGGAAGATTTGATTAAGTGGCAAAATTCCAGTTTTCCTGCTGATTCCTGGCAGTCCTAGACTCATAGCATAGTTTAGAGCATGCGTCCAACTTCATTTTCAATCCAGATGGCTCTGTTCCATTCCTTGTCCTAGAAACAGGAAGGAAGCTACTCAAAAATGATTGGTTTTGTACCTTAGCAAAAATCACCTATTATAGTCCTTCTATTTGAACAATATTTGGGACATTGCATTATATTTGGGGGGTGGTTAAGATGCTGCGTATTCTGAACCAGCTCCGCAAACACTACAAAGTTGTAGAGTCTGAAGTTAACTCAAAGATTCCTTTATTAGGAGTGCCGGCAGCATCGGCAAAAAGTTTCTCTCTCACTACAGGCTAACAAGTCTGTCTGGCTGGGAGATGAATAGTTGTCTGCCACATCTATTCATCTCCGTGCCCTGCCTTTTATCCCCAGAGCTAGGGTGGGGCTTCGCAAGCAGCAGTGGCTCTTCCATCCCAAGGACCGGCCCATAGATTTCCACTGCTCTCCTCTCCTCTGTCTTCTGCGCATCCGCACAACAGGCACTGTAGCCAATTGTTCCTCCTCCTCCTCATCAGCTGCCTCCAGACCTGGGGGCTGTTTACTCTCCATCTGAGGGTTGATGGACAGCCCAGTTTCTCTCTCTCTCTCTCTCTCTCTCTCTCTCTCTCTCTCTCTCTCTCTCTCTGACAACTCCATTCCCTCTTCCCCCTCAGAGCTCTCAGGTTGCCTTGATGCTGACCCTGACTTCCACACCTCCTCCTCAACTGATTCAGGCTGGTGACTGACAGGCCACAACACTGGGTTTGTCAACTGGAAAACCAGGAGCCCAGGTTCGAGACTCGAACACCATGTGAAGGGGTAAGTTCCTGTCCTCGCGTCAGCTCCTGCCAACCTAGCCGTTCGAAAGCATGCAAATGCGAGTAGATAAATAGGTACCACTGGTGAGAAGGTAACAGCACTCTATGACATCATGCTGGCCACAAGACCATGGAAATGTCTTCAGATAGTGCTGGTTCCATGGCCTTGAAATGAATATGAACACCAACCCTTATAGTCAGCAATAACTACTGGAATAAAATCTGCAGGGACTCATTTTTAAATATATTTGGGACAACTTCTTCCATTCATATGCACAGTGCTTCATATTTTGTACCAAAATGTATCTTCTTTTCTACAAGATATTGCCCCCCCCCCCCCAAATTCTTTAAATTGATCTGACCGAAATAAATTTAAGCCAGTGATGTAAAGATTTATCCAAACTAAATTCTGACAGTGACATTTTATACATTTTTTCCTTGTTATTGTGACATCTTTTATCTTATGAATTATTGGATTATTTTCTTTTGATCTTCGGGCACTTTGAGTAAACTCAAAAGTTTGGCTTTAAAATCCCTTAACAGGAATTGCCAGCTGATGCACATATTTTGAATATATGTTATCAACATTTCTACAAAATAGCTACTGTGGTGTTCAGTGGCAATCTTGATGGAGCCCTTAAATCAGAAGGCCACTGGAAAAGACTGGCAGACTGTGAGTTCTAGTCCTGCCCTACCCATGAAAGCCAGCTGGGTGACTTTGGGCCAATCACCAGGAGACTGTGAGTTCTAGTCCCGCCTTAGCTATGAAAGCCAGCTAGGTGACTTTACAGCAAACACTCTCCCTCAGCCTCCCTCAGCCTTTGGGCCAATCACAAAGACATTTGGAGTTCTAGTCCCTCCTTAGGCATGAAAGCCAACTGGGTGACTTTAGGCCAATCACCCTGAGACTGTGAGTTCTAGTCCCGCCTTAGCTATGAAAGCCAGCTGGGGGACTTTAGGGCACTCACTCTCCCTCAGCCCAACCCACCTCACAGTGTTGTTGTGAATAAGAAGGAATAAGAGGCTGTGTTGGATATGTTCAACACAACTTCTGAGTTATTTGTAAAAATAATAAACATGAGATACAAATAAATAAATAATCATTCTAAAGTCCTCTCGGCTCCTAGGTTTATTTCCTCCTTCATCCACCTATCTTTGCTGTCTTTTTAAATTATTCTGAACAGGTGTCTTATAGACTCCTAACTGTAACTGCAGTTGCACACCCATTTATTATTACGTTATTATTAAATAATTCGATTATCTTTGAAAAATGTCCTTCAGAGAGCCAAAAAAAGCCGTTTTGGAAAATGTTAATTAAACAAAGCCAAATACCATTCACTGGCATAATCTTAAATTCCAAAAATGCTTCTGAGTTCCGAAGCATTTAAAGAAAGGGGGGGAAAATAAATTTATTTTTTAAAGCCATTTTTCGCACTTAGAATTGTTGTACCATCCCTGTGGTCACATGATCAAAATTCAGACAGTTGGCAACTGACTCATATTTATGACGGCTGCAAGTGTCCCGGAATCACGTAATCAACTTTTGCGAGTTTCTGACAAGCCAAGTCAAGGGTGAAAACGGATTCACTTCACGTGTTACAAACAACTGAGGTGATTCAATATTTCACTTAGCAACCGAAACTTGGAGCTCACTTGTGGTCCTAAGTCAAGGACTACCTTTATATCCTAGATATGGCTAGCTTGGAGCCTTCTCAGACAATGCAGGTCAACAGACTGGACATGACACTGCCCAATCAGAAGCATCTCAGCCAACATTAATATCAGAAGCATCTCAGCCAACATTAATAGAAACATGTAAGAGGACCTTCTCCCAGTGGCCCAGAAGAGATTGAAGAAATTCCATTTGTTGATCAAGATGGATGCCATCAACCTTCAAAAATAAAATAGAATAACAGAGTTATTTAGGGGCATGCATAAATGCACCAGCGTGCCTACTGTCCCTGTCCTAATATTCCTTTTTACTTACTCTTTTCATGTATTCAAATTATGCTTATACTTTTACCTGTTATCTTATATATGCTTGACAAATAAATAAAAAGAGTTGGAAGGGACCTTGGAGGACTTCTAATCCAACCCCCTGCTTAGGCAGGAAACCTTACACCACTTCAGACAGAGGGTTATCCAATATCTTCTTTAAAACTTCCATTGTTGGAGCATTCACAACTTCTGGAGGCAAGTCGTTCCACTGATTAATTGTTCTCACTGTCAGGAAGTTTCTCCTTAGTTCTAAATTGCTTCTCTCCTTGGTTAGTTTCCACCCATTGCTTCTTGTCCTGCCCTCAGATGTTTTGGAGAATAGTTTGACCCCCTCTTCTTTCTGGCAACCCCTGAGATATTGGAACACTGCTATCATGTCACCCCTAGTCTTTTTTTTCACTAGACTAGACATACCCAACTCAGCAACTGTTATTTATATGTTTTAGCCTCCAGTCCCCTCATCCTCTTTGTTGCTCTTCTCTGCACTCTTTCCAGAGTCTCAACATCTTTTTTACATCGTGGCGACCAAAACTGAATGCAGTATTCCAAGTGTGACCTTACCAAGGCATTATAAAATAGTATTAACACTTCCCGTGATCTTGATTCTATCCCTCTGTCAATGCAGCCTAGAACTGTGTGGGCTTTTTTGGCAGCTGCTGCACATTGCTGGTGTCAATCCTGGAAGTTACTTTTTCGTTGGAGCTTCAGGGCTGCCACATTTAGTGCCTGGGAAAATGGGAGGGAGGATTGCAAGGAGCTGGTGGAGGATTAGCCATAACGACATTCTTTTCTATGGAAGTGAAGGACACTCAGCCTGCACCTGGGTGGGAGTGACTTGGGTTTTTCTCCAGTTGAGACGTTGAAATGATAGGGCCATATGATGGACTTGTAGGTGCAAGGGATGGATCTTTGACTTTCTTTTGGGTGGAGAAAGCCCAGAACTCTCAGTTTTCCCAGATGTACCAATATGACATTTCTAATAAAATGGAACTTTGAGGAATTGCTAGCCTCCAAGTCTTCTTTCGTTGGGGGTGTTACTTGGAACCCTGACAACTGGCTCATCTTTAAATGATTGTCCACTAGGACTTCAGATCCACAAAAAAGAAACATGTCACTTTGTACAGGCATATTATTTGCTTTAGGCTTACGTTCAGTTTCTTAATAATCCTGGGAAGAACCTGGGAAGGTCTGGTGCCATTTGAGGGTGACAAATAATGCTGATCAAAATGTTAAGCCACTGAATTTTAATACCTCTGTTGACCTTTTTATGGCAGCTTTTTAGCTCTCTTCTATTCTTAATTTTCAAAGTGTGCTCCAATGTATCCAATAATCTTATTAGAGGAGAAAAGCTCCTTAAGAAACAATGCGATTACTAATCTCGTAGCAGAGGGCAATTATTTATTCTTCCAAAAATTAATTGATTTGCTCCCAAATTGCAAAATATCTTATTTGCACATTCTTAAGTGTTGAAGTATTTCGAGTGGGTAGAAAGCAGGAAAAAAGAATAGTGAAAAGTCCAAAACAGAGGCAATTTGTTCTAGTGGTTAAGGCACCAGGTTAGAATCCAGGAAATTGTGAGTTCTAGTTTCTCCTTAGGTATGAAAGCTGGCTGGGTGACTTCCAGACAGTCCCCGGGAGACTTGTGAGATCTATTTTCACCTCAGCGTAAAATCTGATTGGGCCAATTGTGAGGAGAGAGGGAGTACTAGTCACTCCTTTGGCATGATAGCTGGTTGGGTGATTTATGACCAATCACTAGGAGACAGTGAGTTCTAATCCTGTTTTATCAATGAAATGCACCCAGGGGACTTAGGATCAATCACCAGGAAACTGTGAGTTCTAGTCCTGCTCTAGACATGAAAGCAAACTGGGTAGTGGTGAAATCCTCCATGGGTTGCCATCAGTTTGATGCCTACGCATGCATGGTGCGTGCCATATGCACACTGCATGTACTAGCATGTGCAGAACGCACCAAACGCATGCTTCATGCAGAAAAAGGAGCTGTTTGAAGGTAAATAGGGGGGAAACAGCTGTGCTGTGCAATTTAGATTCGCTAGAAAGCATGAATTCCTGTTTCCTGTGGGGGCACCTGCCATTTCCTGTGGGGGCACCTGCCATCTGGAATGAGCTCCCCCCGGAGATACGGAGGATTCAGGACTTACGCACTTTCCGCTGCGCGCTAAAACGCTTCTATTCCAACAGGCGGGTCTGGCCTAACTCTCCCTTTTAAATTGGTTTTAAATTGGGTTTTTAAATGCTTATATAAATTGGTGGTTTTAAATTTTCGAGCCTAAATTTAATCTTTTTTAATAGTTTTTTAACTTTTGTATGTAAATTGTATTTTATTTTGGCTGTTCACCGCCCTGAGTCCCTCTGGGAGTAGGGCGGTATACAAATTTAAACAAATAAATAAATAAAATAAAAAATCATGAGGCACAGCTGATCGTTGGAAATACCGGTTCAAATGAACCGGTAGCTTATTTTTACTACCAGTTTGTCCAAACCGGTGCGAACTGGTAGCATTTCACCCCTGAAATTGGGTGACTTTAGGCTAATCATCAGGAGATGGTGAGTTCTAGTCCCACCTTAGGCATGAAAGCTGGGTGGGTGGCTTTGGGCCAATCACCAGGAGATGGTGAGTTCTAGTCCTGCCTTAGGCATGAAACCCAGGTGGGTGGCTTTGGGCCAATCACCAGGAGATGGTGAGTTCTAGTCCTGCCTTAGGCATGAAACCCAGGTGTGTGGCTTTGGGCCAATCACCAGGAGATTGGGAGTTCTAGTCCTGCCTTAGCCATGAAAGCTAGGTGGGTGGTTTTGGGCCAATCATCAGGAGACAGTGAGTTCTAGTCCCGCCTTAGGCATAAAAGCCAGGTGGGTGGCTTTGGGCCAATCACCAGGAGACAGTGAGTTCTAGTCCTGGTTTAGCATGAAAGCTGGCTGGATGACTTTGGGCCAGTCCCTCTCTCTCAACCCAAGTGTCATCACCAAACTGTTGTTATGGGGAAAATAGGAGGAGGAAGGAGTATAAGGTAGGTTTATTACCTTGAGTATTTATAATAATAATAAAGGTGGAATAAATCAATCAATCCCCCTTTCATCCTAGGAACCAGAGGAAACGTGACAGAACCAACAGCCTAACCACAGTGAAAGTCAGAGAAGAAGAACAAAGTGATTTTTTTTAAAAAAATATTATTATTCAGAAGGAAATAATAGCAATTTATGACACACTGAACAACTAAACGGCAAGCGGTGATCTCTGAGAAAAATTATAATATACTAATTAAGATCCAGGCATTATGTGGCATGAAATCTGGAAGGATTTTATATGGATTTGCATATAAATATGGAAACAAAAACCTCGTATTTTGCTGAATAAGCCTGGTAGAAAAGCTCTAGAGAGTAAATAAATATTAGGGGGGACTTTTCCATCCTGCATTAAGGGGGAAAAATCTTTTATAGTAAAAGTATCATAACATCCACGAATCTGATATAGAGTGGAATGGACACAATTTTATTTAAGTTCAGAACTTCCATAGTAATGTCAAAGCACCAGTTTGTTTTAGTGGTAAACTTATTAGGTTAGAAAGCAGGAGATCATGAGTTCAAGTCTTGCCATAGGCATCAAAGCCGGTCCGGTGACGTTGAGCCAATCACCAAGAGATGGTAAGTTCTAGTCCCACCTTAGGCATGAAAGCCGGGTGGGTGGCTTTGGGCCAATCACCAAGAGATGGTAAGTTCTAGTCCCACCTTAGGCATGAAAGCCGGGTGGGTGGCTTTGGGCCAATCACCAAGAGATGGTAAATTCTAGTCCCACCTTAGGCATGAAAGCCGGGTGGGTGGCTTTGGGCCAATCACCAGGTGACAGTGAGTTCTAGTCCCACCTTAGGCATGAAAGGCTGGGTTACTTTGGGCCAATCAGCAGGAGACAGTGAGTTCTAGAAGGAGAAGGAGAAGAAGATCATCAACATATTTTTCCAGTTTATTACAAAATACAAGAGTGACTGTCTCATTAATCCAAGGAGAGATAAGAATCAGCCTTCCCAGGTAGACCAGAGAGAAAACACAACTGGATGAACTAATTTCTATTTTACATCTATATATATAATATGTGTGTGTGTGTGTGTGTGTGTGTGTGTGTGTGTGTGTGTAGGTCTTTGGTTATTCGGGTCTTCTCCTGCGTAGAATTGGAAGCATCTTGGCGACGTATCTCAGGAGCACGAAGCCGAGAACACCAGCCTGAAGATGACGAATGAGACTTCGTCGAAACGTCGCCAAGATACTTCCAATTCTACACAGGAGAAGACCCGAATAACCAAAAACCTACATACAAACACCTGTGAAAACCTCAGAAAACACACACACACACACACATATATATATATATACACACCACTCATTCATCACAAAATCTCCAGAACCGTAAAGCCTACAAACTTGAAATTTGGCACATATGTTCTTCTTGGCTTCTAGGTGCTTGCTAAGAAAGGATTTTTCGAAATGACCCTCAGATCATTATTATTTCATATACAGTATTATATTAACACGTGCTGATGCTAAGGAGCTAGACATTCTACTCCCCCTCCCCACCTGAAATGAATTCTGTTCCAAAGATCAGCTGGCCAATATGCATCTGCATGCTAGAAATTAGAAGCTCAGGTTCCCGGTGCGCATATGTGCTCCAAGGAACTGCTCTTCTGGTTTTTGGAGCTCCCATATGTGCAAAGACCAGCGGGCATGCGCGCACCGGACACCTGGCTTCCGGTTTCTGGCCCTCTCGTGTATATGAAGACTAGTTGGCCGGCATGTACGTGTACACCAAAACCCAGAAAAGCAACGGGCGATGGCTGGCATGCCTGGAGAGATGGCTCTGTCATTGCGTTATTTGTATTTGCCAGCTGAGCTCCCATTCTGAACATTACGGTAGCTTGCCAGAGGACTTTATCATGTATCTATAGCAACAGAGATAAGACTTTCTTGTGATTTCTGAGCTACTGCGCATGTCCACGTTTTTTCTTTTCTAACTTCCTGATTTATTTTTTTCCTTTGTCCATCTCTGAGATAAGACTGCCGGTAAGATGTAGTTAGCTAGGTTTTTTACTTTCATCATAAAAAATGTTTCTTAGAATTTATACTTCGGGTTTTCTTACTTTGAGAGTATACACCATGGAAAACAAGATCCATTCACCTCTAATTAATTACACTTTCCCCGGGGGGGGGGGAACGAAGCCAATTCATGCTTCGACAGGCTCTGCGTGCCACTTCCAGCACACATGCCATAGGATTGCCATCACGGCCCTACACCATTTCTGAGAGATGGCAGTCCAGTCTCTTCTTGAAAGCTTCCAGTGATGAAGCTCCCAAAACTTGTGAAGGCAACTTGTGTCCCATTGGTTGATTGTTCTCCCTGTCAGAAAACTTCTCCTTATTTCTAGGTTGAATTTCTCCTTTTCAGTTTCCATCCGTTGTTTCTTGTCTTGCCTTCTGGTGCTTTGGAGAATAGGTTGGACCCCCTTCCTCTCTGTGGCAGCCCCTCAAATATTGGAACATGTTTAACTTGTTAATTTATGCTTTTGCATGTTGCGAGCCACCCAGACACTGGATGATATGCACAGCCAAGCAAATCAAAATAACAACGCCTCTCATTTTCACTTCAAACGGTGCAACCCTTTTTGCTGCTTTTCACAGAACCTGCTATTGAAACAAATCCAAAAGCTAGATTTCCTGCCCTGAAATGGATGGAGGTATCATTCAAAAGCCTCTTTCTTCTTTCATTTAATCTCTGGAAAATCTCCTTTCATCTAACTTAAAAGCCAGGACCCTATTAAACAGCATTCTTTGTTATTTCTATCCCAGCAGAGAGACCTGCTGTTTTATAACTTGTCCAGACAAATTTCTTTGGGAACCATACCGAGTGCAAATAGAAAATACAGCATCTATTTATTCAAATGGCTTAAGAAAATTAACCTGGATTGTCTATTTAGTGTCTCAAAGTTAGCAGCGATGTCTACGCTGACTCCCATTAACTTTAGTAACAGAATAACAGAGTTGGAAGGGACCTTGGAGGTCTTCTAGTCCAGCCCCCTGCTCAAGCAGGAGAACCTAAATCATTTTAGGTAAGTGACTGTCTAGACTCTTCTTAAAAACATCCAGTGATGGAGTGCCCATGATTTCTGGAGGCAAGCTGTTCCACTGGTTAATTGTCCTCACTGTTGGGAAGTTTCTCCTTAATTCTAGGTTGCTTCTCTCTTTGATTAGTTTCCAAGCATTGTTTCTTGTCCTGCCCTCCAGTGCTTTGGAGACTAATTTGACCCCCTCTTCTTTGTGGCAGTCTCTAAAATACTGGGACAAATACTGGTATCATATCCCCCCTAGTCTTTCTTTTCTCTAGACTAGCCAAACTCAAATCCTACGGCCATTCTTCATATGTTTCAGTCTCCGGGCCTTTGATCATCGTAGTTCTCATATCTCTATTTATATTATTCATGTCATTGGTTTGATGACTTCATGACACGTGTGACATCATTGAGGTTAGGCTTTCATAGATGATGAATGAAGTTCTATCTCCCAAGAATGGAGGAACAAATTCAAGGCCACTCAATGATGTCAAAATATGATTGAGTGATTGACATAATAGTTCTTTAAAGAACTGCCCAAATTACTATTAAATGTTGTCTTCCTTCAAGAAACAAAGCTACCAAGGAGGAATTCATAATTCCCAGAGTTGAGAGAACAGTAAAATTATGTGCCTCAAAACTTGGATCAAACTTAGAAGACAAAGTTTTGGAGTGTACATTATGGAATTTTTGAAGTCTGTGTACTGCAGTGGATAATCTTCTCATGTATGTGACTTTATCCTCGACTGCAAAATAAATGTGATATTTTTCCCTAGTGACGCCTGTAAAACTTCTCCCAAGCTCACCAAATCCTGAATAAGAGGTCAAGTAGCTAGAAAGCAGAGATTTATAACTCTGCCTGAAGCAGAGCCTGGCACATCACAGAGCTAGTCCCCATTTTAAAAAAGGAGAACAAAATTGCAAATTGTAGGTTAGATTGCAGGAAGGAATTATGCTTTCTATATATAAAATATCTATCTATCTATCTATCCATCCTTCCAGACATCCATCCATCTATCTATCTATCTATCTATCTATCTATCTATCTATCTATCTATCTATCTATCTATCTATCTATCTATCTATCTATCTATCTATCTATCTATCTATCCATCCATCCATCCATCCATCCATCCATCCATCCATCCATCCATCCATCCATCCATCCATCCATCCATCCATCTATCTATCTATCTATCTATCTATCTATCTATCTATCTATCTATCTATCACCGCCCTGAGTCCGCAAGGAGAAGGGCGGTATATAAATCTAATAAATAAATAAATAAATAAAGAATCTATCTATCTATCTATCTATCTATCTATCTATCTATCTATCTATCTATCTATCTATCTATCTATCTATCTATCTATCTATCTATCTATCTATCTTATTCAGTGGTGGGCTCCTGCCAGTTGTAACACCCCATTACCAGGGTTGAATTGCTCCCGGTATGGACCAGATCACCCGATCTGGTAGCGATGGTGTGCGGTTCGGAGAACCAGTAGCAAAAATCCCTGCCCCCGCCCCATGCCCAGCTGAGCCACGCAATCATCAGAGATCCTTTTTTTAACTTTTAAAAGCATTTTTTTACAACCACTTCAGCCAAAAAATGCTTTTAAAAATAATTTTTTAAAAAGCCTCTGATGATCACACACCTCAGCTGGGATCCTCAAAGGCTTTTAAAAGGCAGGACTGGAACTCACTGTCTTCAGGTGATTTGTGCAAAATAACGCCAGCCAGCTTTCATACCTAAGGTAGGAGTAGAACTCATTGTCTCCTACTGACTGGCCCAAAGGCAACCAGCTGGATTTCATACATAAGGCAGGACTAGAACTCACCATCCCCTGGTGATTGGCCCTGGTGATGATAGCAGATAGCTGCCACAAAGAAAAGGGAGTCCAGCTATTCTCCAAAGCACCTGAAGGTAGGACAAGAAGCAATGGGTGGAAACTAAGCGAGGAGAGACACAACCTGGAACTAAGAAGAAATTTCCTGACAGTTAGAACAACTATTTAGTGGAATCACTTGCCTCCAGAAGTTGTGAATGCTCCAACACTGGAAGTTTTTAAGAAGAGATTGCACAGCCATTTGCCTGAAATGGTATAGGATTTCCAATCTGAACAGGGGGTTGGACTAGAGGACCTCCAAGGTCCCTTCCAACTCTGTTGTCCTGTCCTGTCCTGTCCTGTCCTGTCCTGTCCTGTCCTGTCCTGTCCTGTCCTATCCTATCCTATCCTATCCTATCCTATCCTATCCTATCCTACTTATTCTAAATTCACTGTCTCCTAGAGATTGGCCCAAAGTCACCCAGGCAGCTTTTGTGTTTAAGGTGGGACTAGAATTTCTGGTTTCTAGCCTGATGACTTTTATTTTAAAATTTAAAGTTAGTCCAGTTTGGTCTAGCTAGTAGATCAAATTTTAAAAGTTTTTTTTAAAAAAAAATTAAAAGCAGTGATGTTATAAACAACTGGGGGCCCTTCCATTGATTGCCAAAATACAATGAACACCACATTGTCTTCAGAGCTGATATTGTATAAAAAAAAATAGAGATTCTTAAGTCCACATTTAAGAAATGATGGAGTGATTGGATGCATAGCTATTCCCCTAAGACCAAAGATGCTATTTTTAGTTACTATTTGGAGACTGTCAGAATTAATCGTATGGTATCAGCACAAGGAAAGGGAGTAGCTGCAATCGGTCAAATTTAATTGACAACACAGTGGAACAAAAGGAGACTTGATTTTTGTGAACTGCAAGCCTTGGAAACCTCCAATTAAATACAGACAATTAAGATTAATTGGAAGAACACTGAAAAAATCAGTGTGGGCTCACAAATGCATACGGCTGCCCCGTAATTAACCCAAACATTAGCAAGTTCCCCCCAATGCAATATTAAAAAATACCTTAGAACTTTGTCCATAATTTATCTTAATAGACATTATTTGACTTTAAAAAGATAATCCTTGGTGGAGTGAGGTTTTTTTATTTATTTATTGGCTGTTTTAAAAAGGTGTACTTTGGACATCAAGTATTAAGTATAAAACTTTGTACCTTTGTCATATCAAGTCCCCCCCACACACACACACTGAAAAGCAAAGATTGTATATGCAAAGCGTCCTGTGAGTATGATTCATATTCTAATACAGAAAGTTTTGAAAATGGAGATAAAAATGAAACCAGAACTTTTCCTTTTGGGCTTAATGGAAAAAGACCTGGAGAAAAAAAAATGGAATTTTGTTAGAGGGACGTAGTGGCTCAGTGGCTAATTCTTTAGTCTTTAGTCTTTAATCTTTGTTTGATTTATATACCGCCCTACTCCCGAAGGACTCAGGGCGGTGAACAGCCAAATAATAAAATACATAAATACAAAATTTAGAAACAGAATAAAACCAAATTAAACAATTTGGCCCAGACCAATTTAAAACACCCCAATCATTTAAAACAGATTAAAATTTGCGTATTAAAAAGAAAAAGGGGGAAAGATTAGGCCAGGCCCACCTGGCGAAATAAAAAGGTGTTGAGAGCACGATGGAAGATGCGTAGATCCGGGATCCTCCGTATCTCCGGGCGGAGCTCATTCCAGATAGTAGGTGCCCCCACAGAGGAGTCTCTCCCCCTAGGGGCCGCCAGTTGACATTGTTTGGCTGACGGCACCCGGAGGAGCCCCTCTCTATGAGAGCGTACCGGCCGGTGGGAGGCTAATGGTGGTAGTAGGCGGTCCCGTAGATAACCCAGTCGTAAAATATTGAGCTTGTCGGTTGAAAGGTTCAGTTCAGCAGTTCGAATCCCTAGTGCTGCATAACGGGGTGAGCTCCCATTACTTGCCCCAGCTTCTGCCAACCTAGCAGTTCGAAAGCAGGTAAAAAATGCAAGTAGAAAAAATAGGTGAGAACGTAAGAGCGTTCCGTGCGCCTTTGGTGTTGAGTTATGCCGGCCACATGACCACGGAGACGTCTTCGGACAGCGCTGGCTCTTCAGCTTTGAAACGGAGATGAGCACCACCCTCTAGAGTCGGGAACGACTAGCACATATGTGCGAGGGGAACCTTTACCTTACTGGATATGTTGGCCACAGCAAGACAATTGTATGCGCAAAAATGGAAGGACACTTTGATTCCTTAGCATGGATGAACGGTTGCAGAGGTTGATGGAGTTGGCGGAAATGGCAAAACTGACTACTTTGATTAAAGAAAAGAACATAAAGACTTTTGTTTCCACATGGAAACTGCTACTGAATTTCGTGGTTGATGTGGAAAATGATGAAACTCTGACTTTGGGTTTTACAGATCAGATTGATAGATCTTTATAGAAATAGCTTGTTCATACTACTATGGAAAAGCAAAAAGTTGTGATTTGATGTTAATGTCTTATTTTAACATCTGTAACAGAGAGAGTTGCAAGTCAATGCTTTCTTTTCTTTTTTCTTTTCCCTATCTTCCCTCACTTCCCTTCCCCCTTTCCCCTGTCCCCTCACTGGTCTTCTAATTACTTTTGTATTTTGTATTGTATAATATTCTATAACTCAATAAAAAATGTTTAATAAAATTGCAAAGCCTCCTGTGTTCCTATTTGAATATCGAACAGGTCACTATAAGTGTTGTGGTCTGCCAGCAGAGCTGGCAGCAGAGTGGGACAGTGAGGAGGCTGGGGAGAAACATGGGCCAGTCCTGGAGGCTGGGGAAGGGCCAGATGAGGGCTCTGCATCGGAGGCAGAGATGGGGCCAGGGCCATTGGGGAGTGATGCACGGATTCCGAAGTCTCCAGAGGCTGACAGTAGAGAGGCAGAGGAACAGGAGGAGCTTGTTCCTAGTGCACGTATGAGAAGAGCTGCCAGAAGGCAGGAGCAGCTAAAGCAGAGGGAACGACTCAGGAGTAAGGCCTGGAGATGATTGGCCCCTCCCATAAGGCTTAAAAGAGGAACAAAGGCACATGGGCCCTTTACAGAAAAGCAATGTTGTTAATTCTGTTCCCAGTCGGCATCTCTGTTTGATTCTGGACTCCGTGTGCCTTTGCCAAATAGGTCTTTGGCAGTTTGTCATGGGAGATAAAGGTTGGTGATTATCCCGAAGGACTTCTCCCAAAGGATTTTTGGCAACTAATTGGGACTCAGTTGTGAATGAACGTAATTCACAGCTGTTGCAATAAAAGAGGGTTTTGGGACTACTTGTTGTTTTAATGACTCAGGAAGCCGAGATTATCTTTACCCAGCTCAAAAGTTTAACCAATAGTGGTATTCAGCCGGTTCAGACCGGTTTGGGCGAACTGGTAGTGGCAACCTGCAGGAGCACTATGCCGTCCTATTTAGCCACGTTTTCTAAGCTGTGTGCATGCGTGCAAACCACCCGTGTGAGCAAAGTGCATATGCAGAAGGCCGCACTCACATTTTCGGTGCACAGCGAACCAGTGGTAAAATTACGTGAAACCCACCTCTGGGTTTAACTCCATACAGTTGGCTGCAGGTAGCTCTCGACTTACAACAATTCATTTAGTGACTGTTTGAAGTTAGAGCAGCACTGAAAAAAGTAACTTATGACTGCTTTTCAACCCTTACAACCGTTGCAGCATTCCCCATGGTCACGTGAACAAAATTCGAACACTTGGCAACGGATTCATACAGGTAGACCTCGACTTACGACTTACAATTGAGCCCCAGAGTTCTGTTCTTAAGTGAGACATTTGTTAAGAGAGCATTGCCCCATTTTAAAACCTTTCTTGCTGCCGTTGTTAAGTGAATAATCACACTTAATAAGTTAGTCACAGAGCTGTTAAGTGAAACTGGCTTCCCCATTGATTTAGCTGGTTGCAAAAGTTGATCAAATGACCTTGGGGCACAGCAACGGTCATAAGTATGAGTCAATTGCCAAGCATCAGAATTTTGATCGCACGATCATGACGATTCTACAAAGGCCGTAAGAGGGAAAAACAAAAAGAAAGAAGAAAGAAAGAGAGAGGGAGGGAGGAGGGGAGGGAGGGAGGGAGGGAGGGACAAAGATAGGAAGGAAGGAAAGGAAGGAAAGGAAGGAAAAAGAATAAAAGAGAGAGGGAAAGAAAGAAAAGAAAAAAGAAAAGAAAAAAAAGAAAAGAGGAGGAAGGAAGGAAGAAGGAAGGAAGGAAGGAAGGAAGGAAGGAAGGAAGGAAGGAAGGAAGGAAGGAAGGAAGGAAGGAAGGAAGAAGGAAAGAAAGAAAGAAAGAAAGAAAGAAAGAAAGAAAGAAAGAAAGAAAGAAAGAAAGAAAGAAAGAAGAGGGAGGGAGGGAGGAGGAAGTTAGACAGTTAGGAAGGAAGGAAGCAAGGAAGAAAGAAAGGAAAAAAATAAAAGAAAGAGGGAAAGAAAGGAAAGAAAAGAAAGAAAGGCAAGAAAGAAGAAAGAAAGAGAGAGGGAGAGAGGAAGTTATAAAGTTAGGAAGGAAGGAAGGAAGGAAAGGAAAAAAGGAAAAAGAATAAAAGAAAGAGAAAGAAAGAGGGAAGGAGGGAGGGAGGGAGTTAGGGAAGGAAGGAAGGAAGAAAAGGAAGAAGGAAGGAAGGAAGAGAGGGAGGGAGTTAGAAAGGAAGGAACAAAGAAAAGGAAGTAAGGAAGAAAAGAAAGAAAGAAAAAGAAAAAGAAAAAGAAAAAGAAAAAGAAAGAAAGAAAGAAAGAAAGAAAGAAAGAAAGAAAGAAAGAAAGAAAGAAAGAGAAGAAAAGAAAGAAGATAGAGAAAGCCATCCCAATGGCCCTTTTCCTAGAGAAAACAATGCACAATTAAAAATTCTTCTGCTTCCATTGCTCTAGTGCGCCAAGTTTTCTTCGCAACGCTATCCCCAAAACCTATCCATGATCCATCTCCAGGCCCTAAGTTCTCTTGCTCAGAATTCTCCTCCCCACACTTTTTTCCTTCTCTCTCCGCTGGGGTCCGGCCTTTCGCCGCCTTCACCCCCATCCCCCCCAACAACAGACATTTTGAGTGGGGTTGTAAATTGTGGGTGTAGAGAACATGGTGTGTAGCCCCTACCTCCTGAAATCCCATTAACCTTCAGGAAGTCTGACAATTTTTTTTTAAAAAAAAAACACCCTTCAAGGTGTTTGATAACGGTTCCTCTATGGAGCTCAGCCACATGGATAACTCAAGGAAGGTCCATCGGGGTGAAGTCACCTTGAATGTCATCAACAGATTTCTGCCTAAAACCCTTCTCAAACAGATGGCTTCCTCTTTCTGGAGAAGGTTTCTCTCTCTCTCTCTCTCTCTCTCTTTCTCTCTCTTTTTTTTAAAAACTCCTTGTTCCGTTTGATGAATCCTTGACAATATTTTGAGAACTCGGATGACAAGTTTTTAACTGTGATGGGCTGGGGATTTGCGATTGCGGAGCTCTGGAGCCCTGCCACCAAATGGAATGTGGATGGAGCAAATACAATATGTCAGATGAGAGCTACTACGAAGCAGAAACAATGGATAACCGTTTACTTCTGTTGGGTTGTAAAATAACCCGTGATGGATATTTGAAGGCTCTTGGCAGGTGCGGGGAGGATGTGAGGACTTGTCGGTGGAGATATGCTTTCTTCCTTCTTTACTTACTCCCTCCCTCCCTTCCTTCCTCCCTCCTCCCTCCCTTTTGTTTCCTCCCTCCTCCCTCCCCACCCACCTTTCTGCTTCCTCCCTCCCTCCCACCCACCTTTCTACTTTCTCCCTCTCTCCCTTCTGCTTCCTTCCTTCCTTCCTCCCACCCTTCTGCTTCCTCCTCCCTCCTGCTTCCTTCCTTCCTCCCTCCCTCCCTTCTTCATCCTTTCTTCCTCCCTCCTGCATCCTTCCTTCTTCCCTCCCTCCTGCTTCCTTCCTTCCTCCCTCCCTTCTTCATCCTTTCTTCCTCCCTCCTGCATCCTTCCTTCTTCCCTCCCTTCTGCTTCCTTCCTTCCTTCCTTCTCCCTCCCTCCCTCCCTCCCTCCCCACCCTCCCTCTGCATCCTTCCTTCCTCCTTTCTGCGTCCTTTCTTCCTCTCTCCTTCCCTTCTGCTTTCTTCCTTCCTTCCTCCTTTCTGCTTCTTCCCTCCATCCTGTTCCTCCCTCCCTCCTGCTTCCTTTCTTCCTTCCTCCCTTCCCCCTCCTGCTTCCTCCCTCCCCTCCTCCTGCTTCCTTCCTCCTCCTCCTTCTGCATCCTTTCTTCCTCTCTCCTTCCCTTCTGCTTCCTTCCTTCCTCCTTTCTGCTTCCTCCCTCCATCCTGTTCCTCCCTCCCTCCTGCTTCCTTCCTCCTTCCTCCCTTCCCCCTCCTGCTTCCTTCCTTCCTCCCTTCCCCCTTCTGCTTTCTTCCTCCCTTCCTCCCTTCTGATTCTTCCCTCCCTCTCTTCTGCTTCCTTCCTTCCTCCCTCCTGTTTCCTTCCTTCCTCCCTTCCCCCTTCTGCTTCTTCCTCCCTCCCTCCCTTCTGATTCTTCCCTCCCTCTTTTCTGCTTCCTTCCTTCCTCCCTCCCTATGTCCCTCTCTCCCTATCTCTCTCCCTTCCTCCCTTCCTCCCTCCGTCCCTATCTCCCTCCCTCTCTACTTCCCTCCTTCCCTTCCTTCGTCTCTTCTTCCATCCTTCCCTATTTCCCTTCCTTCTTCTTCCTTTTTCATTTTTCCTCCCTCCCTCTCTCCCTCAGAACAAATTTCTAAATAAGACTCCTTTGGAGCAAATACAATGAAAGCTACAGATGAACTGGAAGTAAATTAAGGCGTGTTTGAGTCAAAAACTGCACACACAGAGATAATTTAGCTCCATGTCAGGAGTATAAAAAGTGCAGATCTGGAAATGTCTTTGAACTGCGACAGCTGGTTTCTCCTCAGACCTTAGAAACAGGATTTTTTGCATCCTTATTTTTGAGTGTTTGAGACAAGAGAAAATATCAGAGGAAAAGCGACCAACATTTCAATCACTGCAAGTTTTGTTTTTTAAACAGTATTTATTGAATTTTCCAACATTTAAAACACAAAACACACATTTACACTTATAACAGCTTTTCCATATCGGCATCCATATCTTTCGTAATGATCATATTTACAAAAATTTCTATTTATATACAATCACTATCCTATGTTATATCCTTATTTAAATTATAATAATATTTACTCACAAATCAATATCATATATTTCTTACATTCTATATATTTATACTTTTTACAACTTACACCTTAGGTTTTACATTTACCCTCAAGCCAGGAATTACCTTCTATTCCAAATTTGATAGTACTCGGTTTCTTCCCTCTCCTTCATTTCCATAGGCAGTCTATCCATTTCTGCACATTCATAGATTTTCCTTATTATCATGTGGTCTGGTGCTCCGTGACTGGAGATTTTCAAGAGAGATTGGACAATCCAGAATGGCATAGAGTCTTCTGCTTGAATAGGGAGCTGGTCTAGAACAGTGATGGCTAACCTTTTGGTCCTTGGGTGCCAAATGCACGTCACACATGCCCACACCCATAATGCAATGCCCATATGCACCCCACCACTCTGCACATGCGCACATGCCTCCCCTGCACTGCAGTGCCGCCCTACGCATGCGTGCACGACACACAAACACACACATGTGAGCCCCGTTTTGGACCTAGCACGCCTCCCTGAAGCCCCTGGAGGCTGGGAATGGCCTGTTTCCGGACTTCTGGTACTTCCAGGAGGCCTGTTTTTTGCCCCCCTCCCCCCGAGCCTCCGCATGAGACCTGTACTTACCTGGCATCCAAAATAGGTCATGTGGAAACTCCTGGGAGGGTCGGAGAGGTGTGGGCAGGGCTAGCCAAAAAGCATCTGTCTGTTGGGGACAAACGCACATGTGTGGTGGAGCTGACTTAGAGCGATGACTCGCATGCCCGCAGAGCAGACTCCGCATGCCACCTGTAGCATGCATGCCATAGGTTCACCATCACGGGTCTAGAAAACTTCCAAGGTCCCTTCCAATCCTGTTATTCTATTATTCAATCCAAGTTACTTCCAGATGAGCACCTACTGGTTTCCCTTTATCATCAGCACGGGGTGTAGCCATGGTGCCAGAGTGAGCTTCATGGCTAGAAATACTTCAAAACGGTGGTCTGATCATAAATAAGACAGATGCAATGCAGAGGTGGCCTTCTGCTACATACTGTAGCAACCAGTTCGCCCAGCACCGGAAATGTAAGCGTGCGCATCCACACGTGCATGCAGCATCACAAAACATGGCAATTCTCTTGCGTGCGACGTCAAACAACACAGCAGTTTGCTTGTGTGCACTGTCCACACATGCGTGCGGCATCCAAAACATAGCGATATAGAATGGGATTGCATCCGGGTGGGTAGACAGGCCCACCCGCAGGTTGCCACTACTGGTTTGTGCAAAGCAGTTGAACCGGCTGAAGACCACCTCTGATGCAATGGAAGGAAAAGAAATAACCTGCACCGATAAAATGATTGTATCTATAAGATGAGGTAGAAATCATTTTTGTGACTACCGGTTTATGCGAATCGGTCTGAACTGGCTGAATACCACCTCTGATGCAATGGAAGGAAAAGAAATAACCTCCACCCATAAAATGATTGTATCTATAAGATGAGGTAGAAATCATTTTTGTGACTACCGGTTTGTGCGAATCGGTCTGAACCGGCTGGATACCCCCTCTGATGCAATGGAAGGAAAAGAAATAACCTCCACCTATAAAATGATTGTATCTATAAGATGAGGTAGAAATCATTTTTGTGACTACCAGTTTGTGTGAATCGGTCTGAACCGGTTGAAGACCACCTCTGATGCAATGGAAGGAAAAGAAATAACCTCCACCCATAAAATGATTGTATCTATAAGATGAGGTAGAAATCATTTTTGTGACTACCGGTTTGTGCGAATCGGTCTGAACTGGCTGGATACCCCCTCTGATGCAATGGAAGGAAAAGAAATAACCTCCACCCATAAAATGATTGTATCTATAAGATGAGGTAGAAATCATTTTTGTGACTACCGGTTTGTGCGAATCGGTCTGAACCGGCTGGATACCCCCTCTGATGCAATGGAAGGAAAAGAAATAACCTCCACCTATAAAATGATTGTATCTATAAGATGAGGTAGAAATCATTTTTGTGACTACCAGTTTGTGTGAATCGGTCTGAACCGGTTGAAGACCACCTCTGATGCAATGGAAGGAAAAGAAATAACCTCCACCCATAAAATGATTGTATCTATAAGATGAGGTAGAAATCATTTTTGTGACTACCGGTTTGTGCGAATCGGTCTGAACCGGCTGGATACCCCCTCTGATGCAATGGAAGGAAAAGAAATAACCTCCACCTATAAAATGATTGTATCTATAAGATGAGGTAGAAATCATTTTTGTGACTACCAGTTTGTGTGAATCGGTCTGAACCGGTTGAAGACCACCTCTGATGCAATGGAAGGAAAAGAAATAACCTCCACCCATAAAATGATTGTATCTATAAGATGAGGTAGAAATCATTTTTGTGACTACCGGTTTGTGCGAATCGGTCCGAACCGGCTGGATACCCCCTCTGATGCAATGGAAGGAAAAGAAATAACCTCCACCTATAAAATGATTATATCTATGAGAAAGATGAGGTAGAAATCATTTTTGTGACTACTGGTTTGTGTGAATCTGTCCGAACCGGCTGAATACCACCTCTGATGCAATGGAAGGAAAAGAAATAACCTCCACCCATAAAATGATTGTATCTATGAGAATGATGAGGTAGAAATCACTTTTGTGACTTCCTGTTGGCTTTTGGGATAGATATTCATATTCTATTCAGTCATATAATTTGCAACTTTCAGTCTATCGTGTAGTCTTCTTGATGTAGCGTCTACCATTAGAAAACATAATAAACCAGGATCCTGTAGCTTTGGAGAAGCAGGTCTATTTCTGAGCTTTTATATCTTTCTACCTCCCTGCCACCACTCAGGGTACTGATAAAAACAAAAACAAAAACTTTACAAGGCAAAGTGTTCCTCTCCGACGGCGTAAGTGGATAAACTGGATTTGCTTTATATGATTTGGGTCCATTCCAAGCGATTAAGCTCTGTAGCTACTCATGATGAGTAATACTCCAAATTGCCATTATCCCGTATGCCAAAGACAGTTCCTCATAAAATAGATGAGAAGAGGAGGGGGAAAATCAATATGATTACATGGAAGTAGGAAGATGTTGTTTTCTTTGATTGAAGATGAAGATGCCGGCTTTATTTCAGACAGCCGGTTTGTTAAGGCTTGTTATTAAATCAGATGTGTTTGCTTGGTTTTATTCTACCACTGTCCAGCAACCAGGAGATACTTGATAAAAATCTGATGAAGCAAAGCGAAACCAAGGCGGGCCATGTTTAAATCTAATTTCTCTCTATTTGCCTCCAAGGGGGGGGGGAAGGGGGGAGACAAAAAAAATCAGTTTTTCTTCCCCGTTCTCATTGCATTTTAGCATCTACTTGGAATTTCTTCCTGGCTTGCCTGCTCGCTTCATTTATTATTTCAGGGTGCCTATTGCAAGCAGCCCTCGACGTACACCGCAAAGGAAGCTCAACATTTCTGTTGCAAAGTGAGACAGTTGTTAAGGGAGCATTGCCCCATTTCGAGACCTTTCTCGTCACGTGTTGTGGTCCACCAGCAGCCTGTGGAGCTGGCAGTGGAGTCGGACAGTGAGGAGGCTGGGGAGGAACATGGGCCAGTCCTGAAGTCAGGGGAAGGCCCGGATGAGGGCTCTGCATCAGAGGCAGAGATGGGGCCAGTGCCATCTGGGAATGATGTGCGGACTCCAGAGCTTCCACAGGCGGACAGCAGAGATGCAGAGGAACAGGAGGAGCCTGTTCCTAGCGCACACATGCGCACAGCTGCCAGAAGGCAAGAACAGCTAAAGCAAAAAGGACAACTCAGGAGTAAGGCCAGGAAATAATTGGCCCCTCTCAGAAGGCTTAAAAGAGCAGCAACGGCTCTTGGGGTCTTTGTAGGAAAGCAACGTTGCTACATTTGTTTCTTGTCGGCATCTCTTGCTTCTGAACTTCGTGGGGTTTTGCCAAGAAAAGCCTTTGGCAGGGTGCCAAAGTAGACAAAGGTTGGTGATAAGGCCAAAGGAGTGTTTACGAAGGATTTGTTTTGGACTTAATTCGGACTAAGCTGAGAATGAAGTAATTCTCAGCTGTTCTAATAAAATAGGTATGTTTAGGACTGATTGTGTCTGGTAATAACTACTTGGGCCTAAGACACAACACCAGGCTTGTTAAGGGGATCACTTGCAGCCATTCCGTTAGGGATGTGGTTGTTAAGCAAACCTGGCTTCCCCCAGGAGCTTTGCTTGTCAGAAGACCTGTGACAAAGGGTGATCCCATGATCCCTGGACCGTCATTGGTACATGCCAGTTTCCCAGCGTGTTGAATTTTGAACATGTGACCATGGGGATGCTGCAATGGTTGTAAGTATAGAAACCGGTCCAAAGTCACCATTTTCAGTGCTGTTGTAACTTTGAACGGTGACTAAATGAATGATGGTTAAGTTGAGGACTAGTTGTAGATAGATTACATTCCATAACCTTCAGTGAAGAGATCTTCATCCTGCAACATTTTAATTTGGGATGATGACAATGGTCAGGAGGAGGAAGAGGAGGAGGAGAAAGAGGAGGGGAGGGGGAGGAGGAGCGCTGTGAGTCCTTGGTGCTCTCTGAGCTGGCTGTTTCCATGCAGACGTTTCATTATCCAACTAGGTAACATCATCAGTGATAGAAGGGAGTGAGATTTGAAGGAGGAGGAAAAGGAGGAGGAGGGGGAGGAGGAGGAGGAGAGAGAAGAGGAGGAGGAGGATTATGGGATCCTTGGTGCTCTGTGAGCTTGATTGTTTTCTTGAAGATGTTTCACTACCCAACTAGGTAACATTATCAGTGCTAGAAGGGAGTTGGGTTTGCAGAAAGGAGGAGGAGGAGGAGGAGGAGGAGGAGGAGGAGGAGGGGAAGAAGAGGAGGAGGAGGAGGAAAAGGAAGAGGAGGAGAAGAAGAGGAAGAAGAGGAGGAGGAGGAAAAGGAAGAGGAGGAGAAGAAGAGGAAGAAGAGGAGGAGGAAGAGGAGGAGGAGGAGGAGGAGGAGGAGGAGGAGGAGGAGGAGGGGAAGAAGAGGAGGAGGAGGAGGAAAAGGAAGAGGAGGAGAAGAAGAGGAAGAAGAGGAGGAGGAGGAAAAGGAAGAGGAGGAGAAGAAGAGGAAGAAGAGGAGGAGGAAGAGGAGGAGGAAAAGGAAGAGGGGAGGAGGAGGAGGAAAAGGAAGAGGAGAAGAAGAATAGGAAGAAGAGGAGGAGGAAAAGGAAGAGGAGGAGGAAGAAGAGGAGGAGGAGGAAAAGGAAGGGGAGGGGAAGGGGAGGAGGAAAAGGAAGAGGAGGAGGAAGAAGAGGAGGAGGAGGAAAAGGAAGAGGAAGAAGAGGAAGAGGAGGAGGAGGAGGATGTTTTGCAATTATTCCATTTAGGACAAACTTCCTTCATTTGACAGTACAAAGGACAAAGTAAAGTAGCTCATCTTTGCAATCTCAATTTTTAGAAGTCGTCGAAATTAGACTCCTGAGGGCGGATTGTTTATTCACACACAGAAAGAAAGAAAGATGAGATCGTCAAAGCATGTCATAACTGATGGGAAATGAGAATCCTTCCAGCCTTGTAATATCAACCTTTTAGCAAACTGAAAAGCATTCAATATCCATTTGCATTGTCCAGCCGTTAATTTCCAACCCAGTAGTATATATTTCTAAACGCTTTGTTCTCTGTAAAAAAATAATAATAAAAAAAGCATCCCATAAAAAATAATGAATATTTGAAAAACATTAACATGTGATTAAAAAAAAAAGAGCCGTTGTTTGAAAGGGAACTTCTCCAATACAAAACAGGAGCGGAGAAAACAATATTTGGAATTTCAGTACTATTTCTCCAAAAACTTAGCTATGAAATTAGAATGGAGTTAGAGCTGGAAGGGATCTTGGAGATCTTCTAGTCCAAGCCCCTGCTCAAGCAATGAACCAATACCATTTCAGACAGGTGACTGTCCAGTCTCTTCTTAAAAACCTCCGGTGATGAAGTGTCCACATAGGAAGAACGGTTGCAGGAATTGGGTATGGTCAATCTACAGCAGAGGTCTTCACACTTGGCCCCTTTAAGACTTGTGAACTTCAACTCCCAGAATTCTTCAGCCAGCATAGTTGAAGTCCACAATCGTAAAGCAGAGTTCCAACTCTGTCATTCTGTTACACTCTGAAACAACACAAAGACACTAGTCTTCCTGATAGATTGACATAGAATTAATCTTGTGTGCATTCATTCATAGCAAATCATACAATGTCTACTGCTCCTTGAAGATAGGATAGGATAGGATGGGATGGGATGGGATGGGATGGGATGGGATGGGATGGGATGGGATGGAATGGGTTGGGTTGGGTTGGGTTGGGTTGGGTTGGGGGAGGGCAGGCGATGGCAGGGGAGGAGAAGAGAAGGGGAGGAAAATAGCCTTGAGCCTCAGATAGCTCGACGGGCTAGATAGCCTGTTATTAACACCCAGCTGTCTGCAATTATGCGAGTTCGAGGCTCAAGGTTGACTCAGCCTTCCATCCTTTCTAAGGTGGGTAAATTGAGGACCCAGTTTGTGGGGGCAATAAGCTGACTTTGTATAAATATACAAAAGTATGAACGCTATTGATTAATGCATTGTAAGCCGCCCTGAGTCTCCAGAGAAGGGCGGCATATAAATCTATTTTTTTTAAAAAAGGGGGGGGGCAGGAGAAGGGGCAGGGAGGAGGGGGGGAAGAGGAGAGGAGGGGACAGGAGGGCAGGGGAAGAGAAGAGAGGGGAGGGGAGGGAGGGAGAGGGGAGAGGGGAGGGGAGGAGGGGAGGGGAGGAGAGGAGAGGAGAGGGAGTGGGAAGGAGTGGGAGAGAATAGGAGAGGGAGAGGGAAAAGAGAGATGGAAGATCCCTTCCAGCTCTATCTGATCGATTTTATTCAATAGTGTCCAGTGTTCCAGCTCTTTTCTATTCTAATGCTGGCAAATAAATAGAATCAACGAACAGGACAAGCATTGTATGAAACTTTGCCCAATGACAATCCCCCATGTGAAAGGACAGAATCCATCATCAACAAGCCCACCCTAATTTTTGTAGCACATCCTTTCCCACTTATGCCTTCTCCCCTTACAACCTTCTTCCTGTGACAGTGCATTTTTATTCACAATAAAAATATTTTTGCTTGGGTGAGAAGAGCTTGCTCCGTAAAGCTTGCTTTTTTAAAATATATTTTTAATCCGAGGGTGATTATATTCCAATTGCCACGGTCAATATGCGGCCTTACATCCTTCCTTTGTCGATACGGCCCCATTATCAATGCCTGTCTGAGTTTTAAAGGCTGACATTTGAAAGCCTGTGATCCGTGCTGAGTTAATTTAACGGATATGCAGACGGGGATGTTGTGAGCAGGCTGATGGAGCCCACGGTAGCAACTGCTCCGTGGACAGTGAGTTGTGCGCAGTGGTCCACAAACTCATTATATGGGATCAGGTGCGCTCAGGAGTAGGGAACCTTTAGTCAGCTTAACAGACTCCGCCACATTTGCATAGCTTTTTTAAAAAAAATAGAGAAACTCTCCTTTATTTCAGAAAATCCGTTAAAGACATATTCTATCAAAATGGAAGCCAACTTCTGAATGCAGAAAATTCCCATCTGGTTAAGCTCAACCTTGAAAATTTGGCAGAAAGGGAGCCTACATTCAGGTCACTTGTCTCAAACTTTAAAATCAAGAGGGTGTTTGTTTTTTTGTTTTTTTGTTTGTTTTTTTTGAACAGGTATATCTTCTACAAGCCACAGTAATGTTAGGGGAGGCAGAGCCAGCCACCGAGAGGTCAAAAAAGTCAAAGCAGCAACTGCAGTCATGGTGCTATATGCATGATATGGACAGGACAGGACAGGACAGGACAGAAAATATGGAATGGATTGGATTGGATTGGATTGGATTGGATTGGATTGGATTGGATTGGAGTGGAGTGGAGTGGAGTGGAGTGGAGTGGAGTGGAGTGGAGTGGAATGGAGTGGAGTGGAGTGGAACAGAATGGAACAGAACAGAACAGAACAGAACAGAAAAATATGGAAGGGAAGAGAATAAGGAATGGAATGGAGAGGAGAGGAGAGGAGAGGAGGGGAGGGGAGGGGAGGGGAAGGGAAGGGAAGGGAAGGGAAGGGAAGGGAAGGGAAGGGAAGGGAAGGGAAGGGAAGGGAAGGGAAGGGAAGGGAAGGGAAGGGAAGGGAAGAGAACAGAACAGAACAGAACAGAACAGAACAGAACAGAACAGAATAGAATAGAATAGAATAGAATAGAATAGAAAAATATGGAAGGGAAGGGAATAAGAAATGGAATGGAATGGAATGAAGGAGATGGAGAAGAGAAGAGAAGAGAAGAGAAGAGAAGAGAAGAGAAGAGAAGAGAAGAGAAGAGAAGAGAAGAGAAGAGAAGAGAAGAGAAGAGAAGAGAAGTTCAAGGTAAAATAAAATAAATAAGGAGCACATTATCTCTCTTCCCCACAATGTGGAAAGCTCCATCCCTTTACGTTATAAAGTCCTTTTGTGGAGTGAAAGCTAAGTCTGTTTTGCACAGTTGTGCACCCTGACATAGACTTAAACACAACTTTCAGAAAACTCCTTAAAAACAGCTTTAGAAATATATATATGTATATACGTATATACATATATACGTATATACGTATATTTGTCTGTGTAAGTTTTCACAGGTATATATGTGTGTACAGGTGATATCTCGGGTTTCTTCCCATGTAATTCCAAATATATCTTTGGAAGTATTGCAGCGACATTTTGATGAAATCTCATTCATCATCTTCTGGCTGATGTTCTTGGTTTGGTGCCTATGGGCAAACTGTGATCTTAACTGACATCCTTCTTTAAAAGGAGGCAGAGGTGTATTCTGATTGGTTGAAATAAAGCAGCACTGTCAACCAGTCAGAATACACCTCTGCCTCCTTTTAAAGAAGGATGTCAGTTAAGATCACACAGTTTGCCCATAGGCACCAAACCGAGAACATCAGCCAGAAGATGATGAATGAGATTTCATCGAAACGTCGCTGCAATACTTCCAAAGATATGTTTGCAATTACACGGGAAGAAACCCGAGATATCACCTGTACACATATACGTATATACGTATACGTATACGTATACATATACATATACATATACATATACATATACGTACGTACGTACGTACGTACGTACGTACGTACATACATACATACATACATACATACATACATACATACATACATACATATATATATATATATATATATATATATATATATATATATTCAATATATATATATTGAAAAAGTACTTTCTTTTTAGATGCTCAGCTGCTTATGGCATCTACTGTTCTTTTTTTAAAGGATCTGTCACGGTGATTTTTAAAGCCAACCAGTGGCTGTAGATCTGTGGGAAACTTTAAGGAAACTGCCAGAATTAGATGAATGGATGCTATTAAAGGTTTAAGTTATGGCAGTCAGAGAGCGGGTGCCTTTTTCTGGTTTATGTCCTTTCTTTCTTTCTGCCGGCAACACCGTCCTGTGTTTCATTCGACTCCTTTTATCAAACCCCTGAATGCGACAATCAAGGCTGTCTAAAGTTTGTTTCCTTTATCAGAGGGAGCCGGGGACTCGCCTTTATATACGGTCTCATCAATTGAGGAAATGTCAATGCAGAAGTTCTGGGTTTTACGGCCTTATCAAAAGGACGATAAAAGAAAAGGAATCCTTCTCTTGGTAGTTCATTGATGGCCTGCAATATAATGGGGCTTTCCAAGGACTACTAGACTCAGCAAATAAACTTGTCTTGGTCAATGTTATTCGACATCCGGATAAAAGCACGGAAAAACAATAAACCAACAAGCACTTCTCTTTGGCCAAGATTTAGAGCCGGGCAAATTTTTTTACTACTGGTTCTGTGGGCCTGGCTTAGTGGGCATGGTATGGCTCAGTGGGCGTGGCAGGGGAAGGATACTGCAAAATCCCCATTTCCTCCCCACTCTAGGGCCAGTCAGAAGTGTTATTTGCTGATTCTCTGAACTACTCAAAATTTCCGCTACCGGTTCTCCAGAACCTGTCAGAACCTGCTGGATTTCATCCCTGGAGCCGGGCTACATGTTACACTCACTTGTTTACTGCAATTGGGGGTTATTTTATTAATAATTTTTATTAAATAGTTTTTAAAAAACAAACAAAAACTAAAAAAAACAGATATTTACATCTTCTTTTCAACATCTTCGCATCAGTAATCCACATTTATACATTTTCTCTTTCTTATCTTAATATATCTTTTATACATATATTTCTAGTATATCATATATATATACCCTTATAATATATTCTCTTACTCTAAATATTTTATTTACATTTAACATAAACAGGTACCTAATTTCATTTCCACAATTTATATCTTCCCATTTGTTTCCATATTCCTCCACATATTTTAACCATTGTTTAGTTTTCTTTTGTCCACCCACCCCCTTTTCTCCCCCCTTTCTCCTCCAACCATTTATACCAATTTATACCGTTTATATTGTTTACTGCTATTGTTAAATGACTGTTCTGAGGGGAGGGGGTAGCAACATTTAACAGTCCCTTAAAGATTCTGGGTCATCCTGTTTCATGCAGTGTTTACTTCTCCTTCAGTTTCTTGCAATATTGGACTGAATTTTATTTATTTATAAAATTTATTGGCCGGGCTACATGTTACACTCACTCCTTGGCTGAAATTATTAAATGGCTGTTCCGTGCGGGATAGTGCTCTGTGTGAAAGCTTAGGAATAATCAGGATTCCTAAGCTTTAACACTGTTGTGGCCCGTCAGCGGCCTGCATGGATTGTTGCTGATCCCGACGACAAGGAGGCTGGTGTGGTGTCACGCCAGCAGCCTGTGCATCTGGTGCTCGAGTCGGATAGTTAGGAGGCTGGAGAAGATGTGGTGCCAGAGACAGGGATTCAGCCAGCGCCTCCAGAACCTCCAGAAGCTCCTTTAAGTGAAGAGGAAGAAGAGGAGGAGCCTCTTGTTGATGCACGGGTGCACAAAGCTGCCAAAAGGCAGGAATGGCTCCTAAGGAGGAGGTCTCCTCAAGAGTAAGGCTTGGGAATAATTGGCCACTCCCTTAGCCTATTTAAGAAGGAATCCCAATTGCAGCAAGCTGTAGGGAACAACTTTAGTTCACTCTCTTTCGTGTCTACAAAACTGCTTCTGGGCTTTCTGCCAACTCTAGTAAGACTGTGATTACCTTATCATAAAATTCTGGTAGGCTGTTAAGACAGCTCATTAACAGCCTTTGAATGATAAAGACTAAGTTATTTTGAGTAAATAAGCTTTGTATAGAGTTTGTGTGTGCTGCGTTCTTTGGGGTCCGTAGCTGAGGCAGAACACACACAGAGTGTGATCCCCCACAGAACAGGCATTTAATAATTGCACTTACAGCGAAGGAATGAGTGTAACATGTACCCCGGCTACAAAACAAAAGAGGAACACCAACACAATACCTTCTACCTGGTACCCCAGCTGTTCCCATTCCTAGATATAAAGAATTTGAATTCATCCTATTTCATGCTGTGGTTATCTCTCCTTTAGTTTCTTGTAACGTTGGGCTGGATTTTATTTATTTATAAAATTTATTGGCTAGGCTACATGTTATACTCACTTGTTTACTGCAATTGTTAAATATCTGTTCTGGGGAGGGGAGGTAGCACTCTGTGAGAAAGCTTAGGAGTCCTGATTAAGTGAACAAAAGAGCAACGTGACCAACACAGCACCTTCTGCTTGGTATTCCAGCTGTTCCCCAGCTTTTCCCTGTTGGTCTCATTCCTAAATAAAAAGATTCATCCTGTTTCATGCTGTGCTTACCTCTCCTTCAGTTTCCAGAAAGGCCTCTGATGGTGAAATGAAGGCTGGTGGGGTGCCACGCACATTGATCTAGAGCCCGTTTCTTGGCTGCAGAGGCCGGGGTTGATGCGTGTGCACGAGAGGCAGCAAGCAGCCACAGAAGAAATGGGTCTGCAAGGTAGGTGTTGGGGTGCTCATATTTGCAAACTGGTAGCAAAGTTAAGTGAATGCCACCCCTGAAGCTCTTCCATTGGTCGCTTGTTCTCACTGTCAGAAAATTGCTCCTCATTTCTAGGTTGAATCTCTCCTTGTTCAGTTTCCATCCATTATTCCTTGTCTGGCCTTCTGGTGCTTTGGAAAATAGCTTGACCTCTTTCTCTCTGTGGCAGCCCCACAAATATTGAAATTACTGGACAACTCCCAGCTACAGCTCTAACCAGGGGTGCCCAACTTTGGTAATTTTAAGATATGTGGACCTCAACTCCCAGAATTCCCCAGCCAACCTGACTGGGGAATTTGGGAGTTGAAGTCCACAAGTCTTAAAGTTTCCAAAATTGGGCATCCCCTAGAGCCGTGATGGCGAACCTATGGCACGGGTGCCACAGGTGGCACATGGAGCCATATCTATGGGCACACAAGCATTGCCCTACCTCAGTCCAGCACACATGTGTGAGCTGGCCAACTGATTTTTGGGGCTTCTGGACCCACCGGAAGTCAGGAACCGAGCTGTATCCAGGCTTCTGGAGGGCATCCGGGGGAGTGGAGAAGGCTGTTTTTGCCCTCCCCAGGCTCCTAGAAAGGCTCTGGAACATGGGGAGGACAAAAAAATGGGCCTACCGGGCCCACCGGGCCATCGCCTACCAAAACTGGGGGGGAGCCGGGTGGTGTCACATGCATATGTGTGGGGGGACGGGGCACATTGAATTATGGGTGTGGGCACGCATGCGTGCAATTCCCCCCATTACCCCTGCTTTTGGCACACGATGGCAAAAAGGTTAGCCATCACTGCCCTAGAGATTTTCAAAGATATTTAGAAAAAAAATGTATTCCCTCTAAAACCAAAAATTAAACCAGCTAGGAGTCAACAAGAAAGAAGAAGGAAGGGGAAAATAGTCTGGGGAAAATTCCACAGTGGTCTTCAAGATTGAAAGACGTTCCTGAAAGTATGTGGCAAAAAGAGGCTGAAACTCATCACATTTCAAAATAACAAGACAGATCTTTGGATGTAATATTTTAAGCTTTGGAAAATATTGCGTTGTTTCCTTTTGACACAACCGCTGCAATATTTACATATTGCACAGATCTGTTGCTTGCGTTTATGTCAAGTTTTCTCAACTGACAATAAAGGAATGGTAACCAACAGGGTTACATTCAAGGTCAATTATGAACGTGTTTCTAACAGCGATGAATATAACATGACATAGAAATCCTTCACCATCATCTATATGTTTCTCTTGCAAAGGCTGTTGGCTTGATTAAAATAAAGCATGAGGGAAAGCCTGGGTAACTGCAGACAAATATCAAGGCTGAATTGAAAGCTTCTTCAGACAGTTTGCACAAGAAAGATTTGAGAATATTTTGAAACAACATTTGGATATCAGCTTGATATTATTAAAAAAGAGTTAACTCTTCAGGTTATGGATCCTGATTTTTCTCAACATGTGCTAGATGAAACAAGTTCATTTTCCTTATTTCCAGCAAACAGTTTTGATTTCACACTGTTGTTATCTATTTTCACTGTTAAGATGTTATCTATTTTCTCCTTGAAAAAGTAAGTCAGAAAGTATTAGAATCTGTTTATTAAAGGCATTATATATATATTTTTAAAAAATACAGTTGTTAACTCTTCAGGTTATGGATCCTGGTGTCAAGGCCTGGAAGCCATCTTTTGAATTGGGCCTTCAGGCCTGCCACATTTCCTACTGTGAGAAATTGGGAAGGGGGATTGTATGGAGCAGTGGTGATATATAGTAGTCAAAATAACATTCTTTTCTCAGAGAGTCAAGGACATTTTGCCCTGCACCTGGAGGGCTGGAACTGGGAGGCCTTACCAGTTGGGTTGGTGCTGTCATTGGAACATGTGATGGACTTGCAGGTGCTGGGCAGGGACTTGGACTTTCTGTTGGGTGGGGAAAATCTGGAAGCTCTCAGATTCAGGTTTTCCCTGATGTGCCAATATGACATCTCTAATAAAGTGGAACTTTGAGGAACTTCTAGCCTCGGAGTCTTCTTTCATTGCGGGTGCTACTTAGAACCCCGACACCTGGTTTTCTCAAAATGCACTAGACAAATCTATTTTCCCTATTTCTATCCAACACTTTTGATCATAGAATAGAATAGAATAGAATAGAATAGAATAGAATAGAATAGAATAGAATGGAATGGAATGGAATGGAATGGAATGGAATGGAATGGAATGGAATGGAATCCAATGGAATGGAATCCAATGGAATCCAATGGAATCCAATGGAATAACAGAGTTGGAAGGGACTTTGGAGGCCTTCTAGTCCAACCCCCTGCCTAGGCAGGAAACGCTACACCACTTCAGACAAATGGTAATCCAACATCTTAAAAATTTCCAGTATTGGAGCATTCACAACTTCTGCAGGCAAGTTATTCCACCTATTAATTGTTCTAACTGTCAGAAAAATTCTCCTTAGTTCTAGGTTGCTTCTCTCCTTGATGAGTTTCCATCCATTGCTTCTTGTCCTGCCCTCAGGGGCTTTGGAGAATAGTTTGACTCCCTTCTTCTTTGTGGCAGCCCCTGAGATATTGGAACACTGCGATCATGTCTCCTCTAGTTCTTCTTTTCATTAAACTGGACATACCAGGTTCCTGCAACCGTTCTTCATACTGTATGTTACCTTACACTGCACTTAAGATGTTATCTATTTTCTCCTTGAAAAGGTAAAACAGAAAGTATTAGAATATGCTGATTAAAGGCATTTTTTTTCCAATCAGCCAAGATTACATTCATACGATGTTCTTCAAACTTGAAAGTCAGGGTAGTTATATGCAGTTCACATTTTTCCCACTGGAACACATGAGCATATCTCCAAAAATGCTTATCTTTAAACAAGAGCTTTCATCAGATGCTCCGAGCCCCAGATCTGAGCTCTCTCCCTGTACAGGTAGTCCTCAATTTACAACTGAGCCCAAATTAGGTGCGTTTTGCCCCATTTTATGACTTTTCTTGCCACGTTTGTTAAGTGAGTCTCTGCCGTTGTCAAATTAGTAAACATGGTTGTTAAGTGAATCTGGCTTTCCCTGTTGACTTGGCTTGTCAGAAGGTTGCAAAAGGAGATTACGTGACCCCAGGGATACTGCAATCGTCATAAATGTGGATGTAAATCCCGTGACTAATGGGGATGCTGCAAGGGTTATAAGTGTGAAAAAATGGCCATAAGTCACTTTTTTTTCAGTGCAGTTGTAACTTCAAATGGTCACTAAGTGAATTGTTGTAAGTTGAGGATTGTTGTGGCCTGCCAGCGGCCTGCATGGATTGTTGCTGATCCCGACGACAAGGAGGCTGGCGTGGTGTCACGTCAGCAGCCTGTGCAGCCGGCGCTCGAGTCAGACAGCGAGGAGGCTGAAGAAGAGGTGGTGCCAGAGGCGGGGATTCAACCAGCGCCTTCAGAACCTCCAGAGTCTCCTTTTAGTGTAGAGGATGAAGTGGAGGAGTCTCTTCTCAGTGCATGGGCATGCAAAGCTGCCAAAAGGCAGGAGTGATTACTCAGGAGGAGGTCTCCTTGAGAGTAAGGCTTGGGGCTAATTGGCCACTCCCTTAGCCTATTTAAGTTTGCACACGGCTTGTAAAAAGCTGCAGGAAACAACCGTGTGTTCGTCCGTTCGTTTGCTGATCATTGAGTTTGAATTTTCTCTGCAAACCTGGCTTCTGGGCTTTCTGCCAACTCTGGTAAGACTCTTATCTTATCTGCGGAATTTCTGGCAGGTTGTTAATAACGTTTTATTAACAGCCTGCATTTGCAAAAGACTGTGTTTTGAAGTAAACTGAGTTTTGTTCGGAGTTTGTGTGTGCTGCATTCTTTGGGATCTGTAGCTGGGGCAGAACAAGGTCTGCCTGTACTTAAGCAGACTAGCCAAGCCCAAATCCTGCAGCAGTTCTTATGTTTTAGTCTCCAGACCTAATTCTTACTAATATCCCATCCCAAACAAATGATCGTCTAATCTTTTCTTGAAAACCTCCAGTAATGGAGCACCCACAACTCCAGGAGACAAGTTGTTAGATTGATTATTGTCAGGAAATTCCTCCTTATTTCTAGGTTGGGTCCCCTTCAGAGAAGCTTCCATCCATTGCTTGTTACCCTGTCCTCAGATGCTTTGGAGAATAAGCCAACAAACCAACAGCCCTTCATGGTGTTGTGGCCCGTCAACAGTCTGTACAATTAGTAGCTGATTCTGACAGCAAGGAGGCTGGTGTGGTGCTGCACCAGCAGCCTGTGTAGCTGGCACTCAAGTTGGACAGTGAGGAGGCTGGAGAAGATGTGGTGAGGTAGGGATTCAGCCAGGGTCTTCAGAACCTCCAGAAGCTCCTTTAAGTGAAGAGGACGAAGAGGAGGAGCCTCTTCTCGATACACGGGCGTGCAGAGCTGTTAAAAGGTACGAGTGACTCCTCAGGAGAAGGTATCCTCAAGAGTAAGGCTTGGGGCTAATTGGCCACTCCCCTAGCCTGTTTAAAGAAGGATGACAACTGATGCAATTTGCAGGAAACAACTTCGTTCATATTCCTTCGCGTCTTGATTCCAGAAACGTTTGATTCGGCTCTTGTTTCTCTCTTGACAGTTTTCCCGCAAATTGCTTCTGGGCATTCTGCCAACTACAGTAAGATTACAGTTATCTGAAATACTGTGCCTCAGAATTGAGTTATTATTCTTTGGATTCTTTTAATGGCTGTTAATGAAGTTAAATTAACAGGCCTTGTTCAGAAAAGACTGATTTAAACTGTACTTGTGTTCGAACAATTACTAAGAAAGCTCATTAGTAGTCCTTAATTAGTACACTAAGGTTTGTACGGACTTTGGGGTCCGTAGCTGGGGCAGAACACATGTATTGGGAGATAGCTATCACATCTCCGCTAAACCTCCTCTTCTATGTTGCGTACCCCATCAGTTAAATAATTTCAACGGGCAGGGTCTAAGAAGAGAACCCTCTGTGACATTGCCCCCACCCTTTGGAACACTCTCCCCATGGAGATGAGGCAAGCCCCCATCCTTCTGGCCTTCAAAAAGGAGTTAAAACATGGGAAGCAGTGGTGGGATTCAATTTTTTTTTACTACCGATTCTGTGGGTGTGGCTTGGTGGGCAGGGGAAGGATACTGCAAAATCCCCATTCCCTCTCCACTCCTGGGGGAAGGATATTGCAAAATCCCCATTCCCTCTCCACCCCACTAACCTGCTTTCCAGCTCTGTTCCCCTGTGCAGGGCAACGAAGACCATGCTGATCAGCTGGGAGGCAGCAAATAGATCAATTGGATGCCCCAGCCTTAAAGGCTAGGCCTCCATACAGCCCCCTGGAAGCAAAAACAGTCTGTTGGGGGGGGCGTACCACACCCCCCAAGCCCTGTTTTGGGCCTAGTGGGCCTCCCTGAACTTACCTGGGAGCCAAAAGAGGGTGTATGGTGACTCCTGGAAGGGCCAGGGGAGCGGGGCCGGCTGGAGGTGGTATTTGCCAGTTCTCCGAACTACTCAAAATTTCTACTACCGGTTCTCCAGAACTGGTCTGAACCGGCTGAATACTACCTCTGATGGGAAGCCTAGAGGAGTACAGAACTGTGAAGCTGATTAGTCTTTTAAGGTGCTCCCCTTCCCTTTTAACTAACTTTAATAATATTTAATCATTCCTGCCTTTTCCTATTTTTTAAACTTTTATGTTGTATTTTATATTTTCACATAATTGTCTTCCAACTACTTGAGCAACTGTCACAGAGAAAAGGGGGGGTCAACCTATTCTCCAAAGCACCTGAGGTCAGGACAAGAAGCAATGGGTGGGAAATGGTTAAAGAGAGATCCAATTTAGAAGGAAGGAGAACTTGTCTGACAGGGCAAAAAGTCAATCCACGGAATAGCTTGTCTTCCTAAATTTTGGATACTCCATCACTGGAGGTTTTCAAGAACAGGCTGAAGGGAATCCTAGGAAGGGAGTCGGAATAGAACACCTCCAAGGCAGTGGTGAAATCCAATTTTTTTTACTACCAGTTCTATGGGTGTGGCTTGGTGGGCGTGGCAGGGGAAAGATACTGCAAAATCTCCATTTCCATCCCACTCCTGGGGAAGGATACTGCAAAATCCCCATTTCCTCCCCACTCCTGGGGGAAGAATACTGCAAAATCTCCATTCCCACCTCACCCTGGGGCCAGCTAAAGGTAGTATTTGCCAGTTCTCCAAACTGCTCAAAATTTCCGCTACCGGTTCTCCAGAACCTGTCAGAACCTGCTGAATTTCAGCCTTGCTCCAAGGTCCCTTCCAGGCCTATGATTCTATGTTCTAATATTTTATTGTACACCACCGAGGGTCCCTCTTTGAGGGAGACGGGTGGTTCAGAAATGTGAAAAGTAAATAAATAAAATGAATCGTGTTTATCGAGTCTATCTCAACTTCTAAAAGCACCATGCGTATAGTATAGGATTAGAAATAGTGAGACTAGAAATAGTGTCATTGAAAAGTTTTAGGGAGAGGGATTCCATGCTTGAAGAATCATTACAGATTACAGATGAACACAGTTGGAAGGGATCTTTTGCAGGGGTGGAATTCAGCCGGTTTTATGCGGCTCTGGCAAACTGGTAGCATCGGCTGCAGGAGGCTCCACCCACCCATGCGGATGTCATGATGTCACTTTTTCACGATGATTTTAAGCCTCTGTGCATGTGCAAAGAAGGCTTTGCGCATGCGCAGATAACGCCGTGCACGCACATTTGCAAACTGGTAGGGAAGGTAAGTGAATTTCACCCCTGCCTTGTAGGTTATCTAGTTCAACCCCCCCACCCCCCACCCAAGCAGGAGACCCTACACCATTTCTGACAGATGACAGTCCAGTCTCTTCTTGAAAGCCTCCAGTGATGAAGCTCCCACAACTTCTGAAGGCAACTTCTGTTCCATCGGTTGATTGTTCTCACTGTCAGGAAATTTCTCCTTATATCTAGGTTGAATCTCTCCTTGATCAGTTTCCATCCATGATTCCTTGTCTGGCCTTCAGGTGCTTTGGAAAATAGCTTGACCCCCTCCTTTCTGTGGCAGCCTCTCAAATATCTGAAGACTGCTATCATGTCTCCTCTGGTCCTTCTCTTCACTAGACTAGCCATGCCTGGTGCCTGCAACCGTTTATCGTATGTTTTAGCCTCCGGTCCTCTAATCATCCTGGTTGCTCTTCTCTGCACTTTTGCTAGAGTTTCCACATCTTTTTATAGTGTGGTGATCAGAACTGGATGCAGTATTTGATCAAAGATCCACCCGATGAATATTGGTTAAAAAAAACCATCTCAGCGGGGAATGGAATGAATGAAAGAAGCAGTTTATTCTGGTCTTACACACATGGGACAACATACAGAGCCAACCACAAAAGACATACAAATCCTCTGACACCATGCCTTCTCCCCAAAAACTTCTATTGAATGTACAACATCATTAACAAATTGGCTATTGAGTTACAACAGATCTTCAGACATGAATAAGCTCCTTACTTGTGGTTTTTTTTTTAAGTTTTTTTTTCAATCTCTACTTAGACAAATATTATTTTACATGTTTAATACAGGACAGTATCCTTAACAAATTTCAAGATATTCACATGAAGGACCAAGTACTTTATAAAACAGCAATATTATTTCTCACCCACCCCCTCTTATTTCTTAAAGGCATGAGTATATTCGTTTTAAGTCCCATCGAGTTCTCAATGGGTCAACAACTGGACATTGCAAGACAAATCAGGGGTGGTATTCCCTTACCTTCGCTACCGCTTCGTAAACCGCTCGCACGCATCACCTCTGCACATGCACAGGGCCTTCCGCGCATGCACAGAGCATCAAAAACATGGATAAATAGGACGTCCTATTATGTCTGGGCGTGTGGGCGGAGCTACCCACAGCCGCCGCTACCAGTTTGCCCAAACCTGATAGAACCAGCTAAATACCACCACTGAGACAAATGCTTATTTGTGTTTTTTTTTTAAGGGTAAAATGAAAAAAAGAAAAGAAACTTATTTACAAGTAGCCTAACATGAAAAGAAGTGATCCTTCCCATGCTGACAGCTGTCAACACCCTTGCAAGGGGGGTGGGGGATATAAAACACTACTTTCAAACTACCAAAAGAAGTCGGATTTCCAGTTATTACCCACTGGGAGGCAAAATGACAAATTATCACAACCCTATATTATTATTATTATTATTATTATTTAAAGGAAACGAAGAGATAACAAACAGTTCTGAAGTGATTTTTTTTTAAAAAATTGAGTTCAGAAGGAACTCATGGCTAAAACTATCAACAGACGGTACAAGGAGATTTGGTACTAGGAGATGCTACCGTGTTTCCCTGAAATTAAGACCCTGTCTTATATTTTTTTGAACCCTGAAATAAGTGCTTGGCTTTATTGCCATGTGCTCTGAAGCCCGATTGGGCTTATTATCAGGGGATGTCTTATTTTGGGGGAAACAGGGTAGTTAAGTGTCAAGATAGACATTTCCAAACTGTCTAGCTGTGGAGACCTCCTGTGTGGACCTCTGCACGTTCTCAAGAAAGCTCTTCACATCTGAACATCATTAGTCAAGGACTTTGAAGGCCCTCTTAAGTCTTCTGCCTCACTGCACACCAGGGAATGTAAGTGTCTGTCATTCAGAGACAGTTGCATAGATGTTGCATTTATATACTTCTGCAAAGGTTAATGTTCTAGGTGCTAAAATGGGGGGGGGGTCTCCAAATTTGGAAACTTGGAGAATGGTGGACTTCATCTCCCAGAATTCCTCAGCCAGCCACAAAGTCCACCATTCTTAAAGTCTCCAAGTTTGGAGACACACACACACACACACACGGCTTAAAAAAAGAAAAAAAGCAGAGAAATTTCTCAACGGGAAATCAGATGAACCCATCTGCATTAAGGATGTGCATCTCCACACCATGTGTAGTTAAGATTTGGGAGAATCTGGGCGTCAACCCATCTGCAAGCCACACTTACTCATCAACCCCTTCTCAGAGGAGTTAGGCGTCAACATCTATGTGCAGTTGCAGACAAGTCTAAATCAAGCTTTAAATGTGGTCAAAACAGTTAGTTAGTAGCCAGCATTCAAGGAGGCTTATTCTTCATAATTTATCTTATCACTGAGGAGTAAGGAACCCCAGAATGCCATTCAAAACTCGCTAGGTCACACCGATATTAATCTTAACGCAATCATTTCTTGAACTTCAATGAAAATAATCCCAATTTATGTGGATTTCTCGACGTGCAGCCTTGATAGCAGTATTCCATTATTTCTAGGGCTAAGGATGCCGATATTTAAAATCCATCTTTTCATTAAGAGTGGATTGGAGGCGATTTCCGTAAAGGCCGCTTAGGAATTCTAGTGGCCCTGTCAATATTTTTATTTAAACTGTTTAACTCAGTTACTTTAACTATTCAGTTCAGATAATGAGGGGGGAAAGTCACAATGATAGCTAATCACATAAATTCCTGCTCTTATTATTATGTCTGGAATAGACATTAAAAAATGGGCGGGGCTTTGATCATATGACTGTGGCTGCCCTCTTGACATTTAACCTCCCCACCTGCCCACCCCACCCCAAGACAAGGACCACCCTCTCAGCTACTCATGAATTAACCCTTTTTGTGTTTCCTCCAAAAGCTTATTTGACGCTTTCTAAGTCATCTTTGTAGAATTTACGGGAGTTAGACCCACATTCATCTTTACTCTAGTAGGACCACCCTGGAGTAAGCAGTCTGAGGATTTCAAGCCTAGACAGATGTTGGCCTACGAATCTTCTAAAACAGAACAAAAATCGATTTGAACCCTTCATACACACGAGTTGCATTACAAGTGTTACCTTTACATAGAGCGTTTTAATAAAAAGCATGTCTGAAAATGCCTTAGAATTTTATACAAACACCATTATAGCAAACACATCATTCAAAAACCTGGATAAATCACCACCGAAAAAAAAGAAAAACATCCTGAAAGGCTCCAAGTGGAATTCTTTCAGTAATACTTGTTGCATATTTCATATTCCAGTCTTTTCTGATTCTGCTCTGGCCAATGATGAATCTAGTAACAGCCATTTCTAATTCTTCACCAGAATTCTCATTTTATGGTTCATGCTTGATGGGGCTAATCCATTCTTGGTTCCTTAAGTTTTGGAGTACTTTGGCACTCTGGTCAATTAAAATATGGGTTTTAGTCAGTTGTGTGTCAGGGTTAAAGAGTTGGCTTGCTGTCAGGATTCCGATGGATGCCCTAATTAAATCATGAGCCTCGAGCCAAGCTTCAAAAGAAATCCAGTTATTTATTAGGAGCTTCATGTCCGCATGTTCCCAAGTAAAGCCAGCTCTGACCCAATGTAATTCACGCCCAAATTATGACCCTGTTTCCCCCCTTCCCCCAGGGTGTCTCATCAATCACATTCCAACAGAGCTATTTCGCGGATTGCAGAGGTCACTCCGCTCTGGATGCTGTAGGTAACCATGGGATACAGCCTTGAAAGAGATAAGCATGGAAGTTACATTTGTCTTTGGCTGTCTTTTTGCCAGTTTCCCATCCCCCCTGGCCTATGGCAACTTGAGAGCAGGCCAGGAATGCTTTGCGAGTTGACATTGTGTCTTCTTGAAATCCATGGGTATGGGACCCTAATCCCACAAATCATTTTTGTCATTTTTTTTTTTTTTTTTTGCTTGTAAGGCTAAAGTAACATCTCAGCACCTAAAATTTCACATAAAGGTTGTGAGGCTAAGAAGACGTTGATCAAGGGTGATCAAGCTGCATCCTCAAGACCACATGGTCTCCAAGTCTTCTTTTCCTGGCTTTATGACCATGACTGTTGAAAAAAAAATGACCGCACAGCCTCCAGCCATTTGCAGTTGGGAAACGGATTAAAAATTGCATTGCAAGACCAAGAACAGACATCTGACCCTTAAAAACAAAGACCCATCCCCATATGTGAAAAGGTCGCCAACATTTCATGGGCCTTGGGCTTCCCTAAAAATTGAGTAGTCCTTGCCACCAAAATATTGTCCATCCCTGAATGAACGTGCCCTCATTTTAGCAACATTTTTATGTAAGAAACAAGGTTTATGTTCTTGTACTAAGGTTGTCTTAAACTCCAAATACAGGCCAATGGAAACTAGGTCAAGATACTTAAATTATTTGTTTTCCATGCATATCTCTAGGGATCCCACCATTCCCTTATTCATACTACTTTCATAACTGTCTTCTCCAAATAATTCACTAGACATATCTCTTGTAGAATGGTCCATTTCGCAACATGGAACTCTGGGTATCTAAATTTCCAGCTTTGTTGTTTCCACTACAGCAGTGGCCAAAATTGTGGAAACATTTTGGGAAAAGTGTATTTTTGAGATTGATGGCTAATAACACCACTTTTTTTTTTTAATTTTTGGAGTTTCAAGATAATCCTCTTCCACTGCTGGAATGGCCTGGGAATAGCCCAGACCTTCACCCAGTTGAAAATCTATGGAGCCGACTAAAGAAACTTGTTAGTCAGAAGCTACCCAGCAATAAAACCCAGTTAATAGAAGCCATCATTCAATCTTGGTTTCACATGATAACAGAACTCAAAGACTTGGTTCATTCCATGGAAAGACATCGTAAGGCTGTCATTCATGCTAAAGGTTACCCAACTAAGTATTAACAGACATGGGGATCATTTTTGTATCTCTCGTTTTTTCTACGTGTTTCACTTTTCTTCTTTATACTGTAACTGCTATTCTAATAGCAAATCCTTCATCAAAGTGATTGCATTACATTCTGGATTCAATTATCTTTCCATTGATATATAATTTTATGGTACTACTCCACAAAAAAAAGTGGTGTGATTAGCTAGTTTTAGAAAATACACTTTTCCCAAAGAATTTCCACAATTTTGGCCACTGCTATACAGTTTGTTCAGAATTCCTTCCACAGAGTATTTCCCTCCTGTATGAAGGATCTCAGGACATAATCAGGACAATTATATCCCATTGATTTCTACCTATATGACTGATCCCCCCAAAATATGGGCCGTTGTGTTCCCCCCATGCATTATTCCACATGTTCTGCCAAGCACTAGACCACATCTGCCTCCAAAGGTGATTTTGGAGGATATGCTAAATTTCACTGGAATGAAGAATTATGTCTACCCCAAATTTCCACCCACCTGCAAGGAATAGGATTGGGCATTGGCCTATTGCAATTGTGCTGATCTCTTGGTTTTTAAAAGAGTTTCTATGTAAACATATAAGTAAGTTTCATGGGTGAACAAGCTGGGTATATTTTTTTGCACAAATCATATTTTTTTGGAGTATAAGACGCGTCGGAGTATAAGACGCACCTTAGTTTTTGGGGAGGAAAATAAGAAAAAAGCTGATTGGCAGGTGGCTCGGCCTCCCGGAATCCTCCCAATCAGCTGTTCCTAGAGGTGAATTTTAGGAACAGGTTCCTTGGTTGTGAGCTCTGTGCCTTGCTTTTTTTTTTTTTTTTTTGCTTTTTTTTTTCTGCCTCTGAAACTTCTGAAACTCCATTTCAGGAAAAAACTTTGTTTTCTGCCTCTGAAAGCCTCTGAAACAGCTTCGAAAAAAAGCCTCTGAAGCTCTGTTTGGAGGCTTCTTTTCTGAAGTTTTGTTTCTGATGCATTTCTCAGCCTCTGAAATCTCCATTTGAGAAGCTGGGCGGGGCTACATTTGGTGTATAAGACGCACCCAGATTTTCACCCTCTTTTTGGGGGGGGAAAAAGGTGTGTCTTATATTCCGAAGAATATGGTAAGTTGCATTGGCCAGTGCATTCTGGTACCCACCGCATGATGTCCAACCCATCAGATATGGAAAGTGGCCCACCAGGAGCTCACCCAATCTGGGTTTCTCTGTCTATAAAAAGTTAGTCAGGAAGATTCCTAGGGGAAGTAGGAGGAAACCACACATCCTTGAGCTGATGTGACTGGATGGAAGGTAGGTTCCTAAACTTAATTCCATACCACCCACTCATACCTGTAAAAAAATAATAATGATTGTATGATGCATATATCTTGCATTGACAGGATAGCTCTGACACTGTCCATCTACTACGACTCTCTGATTTTCAACAATCACCCAATGGCACAAATGATATAGGTAGTCCTCGACTTACGACAGTTCATTTAGTGACTGTTTAAAGTTACAACGGCACCAAAGAAGTGACTTATGACCATTTTTCACACTTACACCCATTTCAGCATTTCTGTTGTGGCCCGCCGCTGGCCAGCAGAGCTGGCAGCAGAATTGGACAGTGAGGAGGTTGGGGAGGAACTTGGTCCAGTCCTGGGGGCTAGGGAAAGCTCGGACGAGGGCTCTGAGTCGGAGGCATAGAGGGAGCTAGGCAGCAGCGAGGCAGAGGAAAAACTGGAGCCCTTTCCCAGTGTGCGCATGTGCAGAGCTGCCAGAAGACAAGAACAATTAAGAAAGCAGGGTCGACTCGGGAGTAAGGCCACACCTTGGAGATAATTGGCCCCTCCCATAGGGCATAAAAGAGGAGCAAACGGGACGTGGGTTTTTGCAGGAAGCAATTAGTTCATTTGGTCGATTCAAGATTGGAAAGTTCTGTTCGTGACTCAAATAGACCCTGTTCCAAGTTTGGCCTTGCCCTGCGTTTGGAAATTGGTTCTCTGGCAGCGTTCCAAATGAGATATGGTGGGTGTTGATAAACATTCCTCTGAAAGACTGTTTGCCAAAGCCTTGTTGACTGTGAATGACGGTAATTCACAGTCATTTAAATAAAAGAGGTTTGGCCAAACTTAAGACTTTGCTTCATGCTTTCTAAGGAAGCTTAGGTCAGAACAGCATCCCATGGTCACATGGTCAAAATTCAGACAATTTTGGCAAGTGGCTCATATTTAGGAGTGTCCCAGAGTCACGTGATCGCCTTTTGCAAACTTCTGACAATGGGGAAGGGAGATTCACTTAACAACCGTGTTCCTAGCTTAACACCTGCAGTGAATCATTTAACCACTTTGGCAAGAACAGTCGTAAAAGGGAGCAAAACAAACGTCTCACTCAGCAATAGAAATCTGGGGCTCCAATGCGGTCATAAATCGAGGAGTACCTGCATGGAGCTACTTGAATTGCTACAGCAAAACAGCTTATCTACAATGTGAGTTAGCACGAGGTGTAAAAGCTCACCGCGAGCCCGATTCTGCTAAAATCCCATATTTACCCAGTGATAATGGCATCGTTGTTAAAAAGAATCAGTGCTTGGTATGTATATCCTAACTTTTTTCGTTATTTTTTTTTGTTCTTTTTAGAATTTTTAATATTTTTTTTTGTTTGCTTTTTGTTTTTAGGTCTAGCATAATAAAACAAATAGAAACAAGTTTCAGTTTGATCCAGAGCTGTTTCAAAATATACCAGGTAAAAAAAGAGCAATATCTTATATAACTTTCTACAGTATGTTCACCTGGTTACATCTGGGGAAGAAACGTGTATTATGCTGGAAGCGGGGAGGCGGTGGGGAGAGGATAAAATAAATGCATTTTTTTTAAAAAAAAAATCACCATAGGCTATATGTAAACGCACAAACCTCCCTAATCTCCTAGTAAAATTTACACCACCTATATTCCCTTCTAAGCCCTTGATTAAACAAAGTGAACCATATCAAGGATGGTAGCATAATTGCTGAATGCATGAATCTCAAAACTGCATTCTCCTTTACTTTATCTTTACTCCTTTGTGTAAAGTCTAAAAGATGTCACCTCCTAGTTTGAAAAGGGACAGGTTAGGCTGGTAATAATACGAAATGTTCAAAAATAATCCCAACACTTTGTATTAAAGTATGAAATGAACCCTTATGATTTTGTAAGGGGGAAAAAAAAATCAAATTGAAGGACGAACTTCCTTCCCGTTCGTGCCTCTTTTTTTTTTTTTAGTCCTTTTTTGTTAATTCGCTTCATGGTTTTCGACTTTTACAAAGAACACAGGTGTTTCTCTACCGAGAATGTATCAAAACGAGGCTGTCGTATCATCTAGGTCACACCGATGATCTAAGATTCCTAATCCATTCGTTTAAAAGAAAGAAAGAAAGAAATCAGTTTCAATTTGTGGTTATAGCACTGGATGTAGGTGTATTCTCTTGAGAATAGGAACCTGTGATACAGGATGATGCTTTGATTTTTGCAAAAAAAAAATAGAAAGAAAGAAGAAGAAGAGGAATAGGAGAACCTCAACCAAAATGTCAGTTGCCTTCTGTTGGGGTAGTTCTATCTGGTCTTAACAATAATGATAACAATAAAGGTTTTCCCCACCCCTCCCCCCAAGAGCCCAAGCCTGTGATTATACATTGCAAAGAAAGAAAATGAATCCTTGCCTATGGGATTTCTCTTTGAAAAGGTCCAACTTTTCCCTCTCCTTCTTTTGTTAGCCGTCGCACAGCATGTGCCATTTCGCGATTTGTCTCCTGGGATATTCGCAGATCTCCTTCCAATGCTCTCCCGCCGTGCCTTCCGCTGAAGCCCCCAAGGTTAACCGGCCGATGATGTCGTTCCGGGAGCCCCTATCTGAATCCAGTACTAAGAATTCGATGCTGATCTCCTCGAGACCCTCGCAGGGAATATCAAAGACGAAGAGTTCGTTGAACACCGCGTTGGGGGTACACTTCTTGACGTGCGTCTTCTTTTTGGAGATCCGTTTCTTGGCATGGTAAAGGTTGACTTTGACATACGGATCTGAAAGACAAGTAACATACAATGGTTGACTCGGACCTGGAGGGTCAAACTCAAGGCCTTGGGGACAGATCCAGCCCACAGGATGCTTGGATCTGGTGCACAGGGCCACACTAGAAACAGCAAAGGACTGGTCTGCAGGGCCTTTGCCAGTGAAAACAGAGCTGGCACTTTTGCTAGCAGAGGATTGCAGGAGGCTGTTGCATCTGAAAACGGAGCTGAGGAGCCCTTTTTCACTGGCAGAGTGCTAGGGCCACCACAAGTGCCCCCAGACATGAGTGACATCATGTTAGTCATGCCCACCCTGACCACACCCATACCCACCAAGGTCAAACACAACCCTGATGCATCCCTCAATGAAATCGAGTTTAACACCTCTGACTTAGACTGCCAGAAATGAGGTCAGTTCAGGAATTGGAACATTCCCTCTGAGTGAGGAGCATCCAGAGGCTCCAACTGGTCCAGAATGGGGCCGTGTGAGTGGTTATGGGAGCAACTTTTCGCTCCTGGGTAACTCCCCTCTTGCACGAGCTGCACTGGTTCCCAGGGGTCTTCCGAGTGAATTTCAAGGTGCTAGTCACCATCTTCAAAGCGCTCCATGGCTTAAGACTGGGATACCTACAGGACCGCTTTCTGCCACCGAATATCTCCCACCATTCGATACGCTCCCACAGAGAGGGCCTCCTCAGGGTTCTGTTGGCCAGACAATGTCGGTGGGTGGCCCCCAGGGGCAGAGCCTTCTCTGTGGGGGCTCCTGCCTAAAGAATGAACTGCCCCCGGATATAAGAAGGATTCCTGACCTCCGCGCCTTCCGTTGGGCTCTAAAGACTCTGTTGTTTCAGCAAGCCGGCCTGACCGAACGGATAAACTTTAAATGGGTTGTAATTGGTTTTAAAGGGGTTTTAGCAAGGGGTTTTAAACTACAGCCAAATAGTTTTAAATTATTTTAATAGTTTTAATTTTTGTGTTGGACTGTTTTAACATGGCTGTAAACCACCCTGAGTCCTTCGGGAGAAGGGTGGTATAGAAATGTAATAAACTCAAGTCAACTCAACTCAACTCAACTCAACTCAACTCAACTCAACTCAACTCAACTCAACTCAACTCAACTCAACTCATTCATGTGTCTTCTCTTCCATAGCCTCTTCCCTACAGGACTCAAAGTCTTTATCAACAGATAACAGTTAACAGCATAACAGAGTTGGAAGGGACCTTGGAGGCAGAGGTGGGCATCACTTACTGTAACAACTAGTTCATCCAGCACCGATAATGTGAGTGCATGTGTGCGGCGCATGCATGCTGCGTCAAACAACATGGCAATTCACTTGTGTGTGCCTTCCGCAATAGCGATATAGGACGGGATTGTGCACGGGTATGTGGGGCCACTTGCAGGTTGCAAACGGTCTGAACCAGCCACAGCCCACCACTGCTTGGAGGTCTTCTAGTCCAACCCTATACCATTTCAGACAAATGGTTGTACAAACTCTTTTTAAAAACCTCCAGTGTTGGAGCCCATCACCACTTCTGGAGGCAAGTTCTGAACCCAAGGAAAAATATGCATTGTTATTCTACAGAGCAGCCTTTCTGAACCCTTTTACCATGGAGGAGCCCTTGAAATAATGTTCAGGTCTCGGAAATCCATGCATTGAAGTTATTATATCTGCAATTGAGTCATGGCACATAAAAATTCCCATCAGAGCAAGAAACAACGGATGGAAACTAAGGAGAGAATCAACCAAGAATTAAGGAGAAATTTGCCAAGAGTTAGAACAATTAACTAGTGGAACAACTTGCCTTCAGAAGTTGTGGATGCTCCAACATTGGAGGCTTTCAAGAAGAGACTGGACAACCATTTGTCTGAAATGGTATAGGGTCTCCTGCTTGAGCAGGGGGCTGGACTAGAAGACCTCCACGATCTCTTCCGACTCTGTTACTTTGTTATCCTGTTAACTAGCATTGTATGGCATTCAAAGTTCAAAATTGGTGATGATTTGGCAAATCCTAATCTCTTGGAGAACCCATGGCAACCTTTCATGAATCCCTATGTTTCCACAGAACCTCAAATGAGAGAGGCTGCAAGAGGTTGTATTTTGTATAGTAGAGAAGTGGTCCCCAACTGGCCGGGCTGGGAGGGGAGAGAGGGGAACCGGGCCACGCAAGCAGCAGGACAATGCACACATAGCTTCACTCACAGGAGTGGCAGCTCAGCATACATGCATGCATGTCAACCCACCTTTCACATGGTCTGATTCCAAATAAGCCATGGCCTGGGGATTGGGGGCCCCTGTGGTAGAGCACACCGACAACCAGGGGTGGGCTCCTGGGGGTTCGCAGGGTTTCAGGAGAACCTCTAGCTAAGATTCTGTGCAGTTTGGAGAACCCCCCCCCCCAAATGCCACTCCGGGTGGACCCCGCCCACCCCTCCTCTCCCAAGAGTTCCCACGCAGTCCGTTTTGGATGCAGGTAACTGCAGGGTGCGCATGAAAGTTTGGAGAAGATGAAAAACGGGCCTACTGGAGCTTCGGGAAGACCGAGGGCCTCTAGAGCCTGGGGAGGCTGTTTTCACCCTCCCAGAGGCTCGAAGAAAGCCTCCAGAGCCCAGTGAGGGCAAAAACGCCCCGCCCCCAATAGACCACACCCACCTTGGCCACACCCACCCAGCAACCAGGCAGAGATCCCCTTGCTAAAATTGTTGAAGTCCACCCCTGGCTACATCTCTAAGGGTGTTTGGCAGCCCCCATATTTTCTGGGTCTGAATCAGTGGTGAGTTGCCCCCAGTTCAGACCGTTTCTTGTGAACCAGTAGTAAAACTGGCAGGAGGCTCCGCCCACTGACCCGGACGTCATCATAGGTGATCTGCGCATGGGCAGAAGCTTCTGTGCATGCGCGGATGTGATGCGCATGCGGGGACGCGATGCGAGCCGGTACTAAAGGTAAGTAGAATCCACCCCTGTTTTGAATGGTTATTGCAAATAACTCTGGAAATGAGATTAGTCACAATTAAACTCTATGGGTAGGTAGAACTACTTAGTTCCACTTCAATAAAAACTGATGAATGTTGCCCGTGTTGATCTTATTCCTCAAACATGTCTGGAGTGGATGATCTAGAACGGCTTTCATAATTCATGTCACATTTTATCTTCTCCCACACAGGCATAAAATATTGTTGTGTTCACACTTAACCTGGTTTTAGTGTGAATTTATCACGCTGGGAATTAGAGGAGGCTTACAGTATAACGCCACCGAAAATAAATTCATAAATCTGCCCTTTTCAAAAATAGCTCCTTTTCTAACCAAAAAACCAAGAAAACAAGGATCGTTCCTATCTATAGAAAATCATTTGCTTCCCTATAATTTGTAAATTTCTAGGTTCAACCTGTCCCCGTCCTCACCAGCTGAGAATCCATCAACGTCATTGCATGTGGTCTCCTTTTCAAATTACCTGATAATCCCGAAACATCAGCCTTAGGTAGATGCCTCGCCTTTAAAACAACCACCGTCAGCGTATTTGTTGTAGACTGATAACAAAGTGAGATCAGCAATTCACCACGTCCAGAAGATTTCTGTAGAATTAAAAAGATAAATTCGTTGAGTTGTAATGCTTAGAGTTAGAATGGATGGATGGATGAATCTCCATCTTTTTGTCTCTCTGTGCCTCTGAGCCTGTCTGCCTGCCTGCCTGCCTGTCCATCCGTCTATCAGTCCATCCATTCATCCATCCATCCATCCATCTATCTATCTAGCTCTATCTATCTATCCATCTATCCATCCATCTCTATCTATCTGTCATCTGCCTATCATCCATTCATCTATCCATCTATCTATCCATCCATCCATCCATCCTGCCCTCCCTCCATCCCTCCATCCCTCCATCTGTCTGTCTATCTGTCTGTCTATCCATATCTATCTCTATCTATCTATCTATCTATCTATCTATCTATCTATCTATCTATCTATCTATCTATCTATCTATCTATCTATCATTATCTATCATTATCTATCATCCACTTATCTGCCTGTCTATCATCCATCCATCCATCCATCCATCCATCCATCTATTATCTATCTATCTATCTATCTATCTATCTATCTATCTATCTATCTATCTATCTATCTATCTATCCATCCATCCATCCATCCATCATTATCTATCTATCATTATCTATCTATCATCCACATATCTGCCTGCTTATCATCTATCTATCTGTCTGTCTGTCTTTCTGTCTGTCTGTCTGTCTGTCTGTCTATCTATCTCTATCTCTTCCTATTTTTGTTTGTTTGTTTGTATCCCACCTTTATTATTTTTACAAACAACCCAAGGTGATAATCATAGCCCTGATCCTCTAGAATCCAAGATGTGTTAATCTACAACTGAAACCAAAGGAACAAGCTAGTTCTAGTAAATCTGGCCCAATTAATTTAATGTATCTCCATCTCCCTTTTTTGATAACTAGACACAACACATGAACACTTGATAAACCATGACTAATCTGGAAAATATTTGAAACCATGGATTGGGCCAATCAGTCCTTTCTTCCTGATGCTGCTTTTTAATTACAATTTGTTGAATATTGTTTATTGGTTCAATTTATTTATTGGTTTGATTTATATGCCATCCTTCTCCGGAGATGCAGGGTGGCTTACAATGTGTTAAGCAATAGCCTTCATACTTTTGTATATACCTGCTTAGTAGGGCTTTTGCCCCTGCCCTAAGCGGTGTTCTTTTTTATACAAAGTCAGTTTATTGCCCCCATAATCCGGGTCCTCATTTTACCTATCTCAGAAGGATGGAAGGCTGAGTCAACCTTCAGCCTGGTGAGATTTGAACTTGCAGTAATTGCAGGCCACTGGTGCTACTTAACAGCACTTTAGTCTGTTGTGTCACCAAGGCTCTTAAGCTACTACGATTGGGTTCACATAGTATGCAATGTCATAATTTTGCAATTCAACATTTTTGAACGACCGTAGCTGGCTTTAGAGAATTTGCCAAGTCACATATAAACCATGTTTTATTTGAGAGAGATGTTTGAAGGAAACCAGGCCCTCCTCAGTTGGATGACAGCTCAAGTAGGTCTGTTTGTGTGTGTGTGTGTGTGTGTGTGTGTGTGTGTGTGTGTGAGTGAGTGAGTGTGTAGGGAATATTTCTATAATAGTGTGTATGTAGGAGATGAGCAGACTGAGCAAGAGGGTGGGGTTAAGTGCGTCATCAGCTTGGAATCATTGTGCAGCCACAAGAAATCCAAGTCTCACCCCTGTGAATTCCATAAACCCTTATCGAATTTTGAACGATCATTAAGCAAATGGTTTGTAACTCGAAAACTACCTGTTCTGACCTTTAGATTTCACCAGACAGCCATGATGCATCATTTAACTTTGAATACTCAGTCATATTTTATATATTTGAGCTACCTTTACCTCCTTTCACTCACTTAACTCCGATATAATTCTGAAACTCCCTAAATCAGACAGAAAACTGTTACCTGAAACTCATATTTCAAAACACGGGAAATATCACTCTGTGAGTGAGCCAATACCATCCTAGGCTGCATTCATAGAGGGATACTATTAGATTAGAACCAAGATTACATGAAGAATTTAATGCTGCTTTATAAAGCTTTAGTAAGACTACACCTGGAATACTGAATCCAGTTTTGGTCACATTGCAAAAAAAGATGTTGAGACTCTGGAAAGAGTGCAGAGAAGAGCAATAAGAATGATTAGGGGGCTGGAGCAGTAGTGGGTTGCTCCTGGTTCGCACCGGTTCTATAGAACCGGTAGTAAAACCGGTAGGAGGCTATGCCCACCAAAGACTTGCTGGGCATAGCCTTTAGTGATGTCACTAAAACACTTCTGCATATGCGCGGCCCCACTGCGAACCGATAGTAAAGGTAAGTAGAACTCACCCCTGAGCTGGAAGAATTGGATATGCCTACTCTAGTGAAAAGAAGGACAAGGGGAGACATGATAGCAGTGTTCCAATATTTGAGGGGCTGCTACAAAGAAGAGAGGGTCAATCTAGTCTCCAAAATACCAGAAGGAAGAACAAGAAGCAATGGACAGAAACTAAATAGGGAGGGAAGCAATCTAAAACTTAGTTCCTGACAGAGAGAATGATTAATAAGTAGAATGGCTTGCCTCCAGAAATTGTGTGTGTTCCATATTTAAGAAGAGATTCGACAACCATTTGCCTGAACTGGTATAGGCCAGGATCTCCTACTTAAGCAAGGGGTTGGACCAGTGGTGGAATTCAAATTTTTTTTTTTTACTACTGGTTCTATGGGCGTGGCTTGGTGGGTGCGGTGTGACTTGGTGGGCGTGGCTTTGCGGCCATGGCAGGGGAAGGATACTGCTAAATCTCCATTCCCACCCCACTCTTGGGGGGAAGGATATTGCAAAATCTCCATTCCCACCCCACTCTGGGGCCAGGCGGAGGTGGCATTTGCCGGTTCGCCGAACTACTCAAAATTTCCGCTAACGGTTCTCCAGAACCTGTCAGAACCTGTTGAATAGCACCCCTGGGTTGGATTAGAAGAACTCCAGGGTCTCTTCCAACTGTCTTCTTCTGCTGATCTGCTGCCTTGAGAAAATGAAATGATAACTTCAAACCCTCCATTACAGAACAAAACATCGGAACCAATCTCTCCAAATGTCATCGCAAATAATAGGCGATGAATTAACATGTCAATGGACCCCAGAAAAATATCAGCTACAAATCAGATTTTACAGAAAACAATATGGTCACCTTGTGGGAACACAAAATATATAAGCCGGGAAATGTAAGCCAAGCAAGCTTCATCTCTTCAGGTCAGAAATGGATTAAAAGCCATAAAACACTCTAGATGGGAATATTGTTTGCTACACATCGAAGCAATTTGATTTGATGCTTGATCTTTTGAAAGCAATTATCCCAAAGTCAATATACTGGCAGGTCCTCAAGTCGGGATATTGGTTGACTGAGCTTTGAAACATGTATTAAATTTGGGATTTTAATAGGAAATGGGCTGCCACTTAAAGCTGAAGATATTTCCAAGCTGATTTGCAACCTTGATATCAAAGATATTGATCTGGTCATAAACTATGTACAATTCAGTGGGGCAAAGAAAATATTTAGAATTGGAGCCAGAACTCCTGATGATAATAATAAAACTGATGCCTGCATCTTTTAGGATGCTGCTTATTTTGATTGGCCAGCTGACGTTTAATGGACTACTGGGAATTTGTGCTAGAGAATTAGCAGATTCTATGGATTGTATCTATGGCAATAATAGGCAATTTTCAAAGCCATTAGAATCAAAGTTTTTGTCATTGGATTTACTGGCAGGCAGAATATACTGGATTGATTGATTGATTGATGACAATATTTGTAGCTCAGGGTTGACCTGCAGGATACTTGGTGCTCACTGAGCTAGGTTGTTTCCTTCCAGACATTTCATTACCCATCTAGGTAACATCATCGGTGCTAGAAGGGAGTGGTGTTTGATCTCATTTATATATTACCATATTTTTCGGCGTATAAGACGCACCAGAGTATAAGACGCACCTTAATTTGGGGGGAGGAAATCAAGAAAACAAGAATTCTACCTCTGTCTACCAGCATTTTGGAACGGTCTGGGGGGAATCTGCCCAGGGAACAAGGCAGGTGCCATGATTTGGGGCTGGTCACCCCTCTGGCTGCCCAGCAGGCAGCTTAGGGCAGGCAATGGTCGCAATGACTTCACTCCCCTGCAATGTAGGAGCTGCCACCTAAGCCTTCTGCGCCCAGGAGCCAAGTGAGCTGAATGAGAGCTCCTAAAGAAAAACGCCCCTCCTTTCCAGCCATCGCTGCCCGGATTCCCCAATGCAATAATCAGAGCCGCGTTTCAGCCGGCGGGAGGCCAATTCCCCTGCAATATTCAGCAGGGAACTGGGAACCGTTTTTGATTTGGGGAGGGGATTGCAGCACTTCCGCCTGAAAGGAAAAGCACTTTCAGATCAGAGGGGTGACCAGCTGCAAATCGTGGCACCCGCCTTGTTCCCCAAAGCTGCCGGGCAGATTCCCCACCACCACCACCACCGACCATCCCGAAGAGGGTTGTTCCTCAGGCTGTGTCCCAACCCAGATCCCTGCCACCTGGAACTGCCCAAAAATGGCCAAAGGGTGGGGGCTGGCAGGTGGGTGGGGCTACATTCGGTGTATAAGACACACCCAGATTTTCATCCCCTTTTTGGGGGGTAAAAAGGTGCGTCTTATACACCGAAAAATATGGTAGTTTATATATTCCACTATTGAGGAAGACAATGTATCAATACTAATTTTTGTCCGAGGATGTTTTTTGGCATGCCAAACAGGGGTGGGCTGCTGGGGGTTTGCAGGGGTTCGGGAGAACCTCTAACTAAGATTCTGTGCAGTTTGGAGAACCCCCAAATCCCACTCCTAGATGTCCCCACCCTGCCCAACCCACCCCTCCCAGGAGTCCCCACACAGCCCATTTTGGATGCAGGTAAGTGCAGGGTGCATGCAGAGGCTTGGGGAGGGCAAAAAATGGGCCTACTGGAAGTTAGGGAGGCCCAGAGGGCCTCCTCAATCTAAGGAGTCTAAGGAGTCAAAGAAAGCCTCCAGAGCCCAGGGAGGGCAAAAACGCGCCCCCCCCCCCCCCCCCGCTGTGGTGCAGGAAGCCGACTGGGCCACACCCACCACGGCCACGCCCACTCAGCAGCCAGGCAGAAAAACCCTTGCTAAAATTTTTGAAGTCCACCCCTGATCCCAATTAACTCGATTCATAACATTTGGGCTAGCATAAATGATGATTTAGCAGAAAATAAACTTCAGCAACTCCAGTAGCAGTATATTTCGAAATATTTCTGCCCAGACAGGTCCCAACATTGGCTGAGAATTCTCAAGAATGCCGACATTGGGTAGTTAATGGTTTAGCAAAACCCATTCATCATTTAGATCAACACAGTTAAACTAATATTCTATGTTCTCATAAGCATGTTCAAGCAGGAATATCCATTAATCATCAGGCACAGCAGAATCAACTGATAATCACCCAATGTTCATTAATCGTTAGAGATACTCCTTTCGCTGTGATCAGCCTCGTCTTAAATACCGTGCTTCTCCGAGGGTGAAATTCATACCTTAAAGTTAGGATGGAACGATTAAAGGATGAAAATATGGTGCATAAACAAGGCTGCTACAACAGATGTGTATTGATCTGCCTAGGTGACTGACTACAATTGCAATTTACAAGCCTATTTTTCTTACTTTGCCACGTACCAATTTAGGAAGAAGGAAAATAAGTCAAGATTAAATCCTAAGGGATGCACCACGGCAAGTTGAAGGTGTACCGGATGTGACTTTTCATGCATCTTTATCGCTACAGCAACACCTCATTGCATCTCACTGCAACTTTGGAGCATGCGTGCAATGTCATGATGCCCATCAAAAAGAGGCGGGGCTTATGTGGCAATGCTACGATGATGCTATCGTCACTCTGACACTCCTTTGGCCACACCCACAGGTAATATCAGGCAGAAGTACCCAGTACAAATTTAGCATATGATAAAGTCATGTTGTAATAGATGAGGTGTTCGGGTCCCCAGCAAATTCTATCCTCTTCTGGATATCAAGAATGCTTTGCTCTTTTCTCCTTCTAAACCCATTCCAACAGCCAACCCACCTTCGGCAATCCTTTTAATATTGGGCTATTCTTTAGAAGGTAGTACTGAGTTTCCCTAAAACTCCATCAGTAAATGGATGACGCCATTTGGCTCTACCAGAAGTGACCCAGAATTTGAGCTTAGTCCTACAGACTATGGGAATATCATCTCTTTGTCAACATGCATAGCTGAGATGACAGACAGAGAAATAGGTGGATAGATGGATGGATGGATGGATGGATGGATGGATGGATGGATGGATGGATGGATGGATGGATGGATAGATAGATGATAGATAGATAGATAGATAGATAGATAGATAGATAGATAGATAGATAGATAGATGATGGATGGATGGAGAGATAGGGATAGGGATAGGGATAGAAATAGGGATAGGGATAGGGATAGGGATAGGGATAGGGATAGGGATAGGGATAGGGATAGGGATAGGGATAGGGATAGGGATAGGGATAGGGATAGGGATAGGGATAGGGATAGGGATAGGGATAGAGGTAGGTAGGTAGGTAGGTAGGTAGGTAGGTAGGTAGGTAGATAGATAGATAGATAGATAGATAGATAGATAGATAGATAGATAGATAGATAGATAGATAGATAGATAAGATAGATGAGAGGGAGGGAGGGAGGGAGGGAGGGAGGGAGGGAGGGAGATGATAGATTGTAGGAGATGACCAGGCTGAGCCCAAGGGAGGGGTCAAACACATCATCAGTCTCAAATCTCTTCACACCCACAAGAAATCTAAATCCAGCCCACCTACTGACATTTATCTAATGCCAATTTCCTTTCACCATTAGTAGTTCAGATTCTTGTAGAGAGCATTAGCATGCAATCAATCTATATTCATTTGAATTGCCTGGTCTCCTGTGCTTTAGATAGATAGATAGATAGATAGATAGATAGATAGATAGATAGATAGATAGATAGATAGATAGATAGATAGATAGATAGATAGATAGATAGATAGAGGATGGATGCATGGATGCATGCATGGATGGATGCATGGATGGATGCATGGATGGATGGGTGTGTGTGTGTGTGATAGAGGGAGGGAGGAAGGGAGAGAAGAAGTGTGGGAGAGAAGAGGGTTGTGGTATAGGGTTTCTTGCTTGAGGATGGTGTTGGATGAGAAGACATCAAAAATCCCTTCTAACTCTTTTATTCTGTTATTCTGAAATGGTTTCCCAAAAGCATTGACATGGTTTATCATTCCCTTCTTCAAAATATAATTTCAACATCTCACTCAAGCATATAACATTAGTATTTAATGGAGGTCTCTTATCAAGCTCAACTCTGTTTACCTTCTGTTTACCTTCTGAACTCCAACAAAGTAAGCCTGTTGAGATTAGTTAAAATCTATTTTAAAAAAACAGGTATGCTTTTCAAACCAATCATACTCTTCATTTTTTATTGCAGAATGACCTGTCTTCAGCTCCAGCTTCAGTAGGTAGACCAGACCAGAAAATCGAGTGCCCAGGAAGTCTAAAACAACAATTAAGTGAGATAGACTACAAAAATGGAGTCTGGAGTATGGGATCTCCTGCTCAAGTAGAGGGTTGGACTAGAAGACCTCCAAGGTTCCTTCCAATTCTGTCATTCGGTATTCTGCATGTGCTATATTCCCTCCCGTTTCTGATATTTCAGTTAATTAGGGAAGCATCTGTCTGACTCACTTGGAAATACGATCTCATTACTCTGGACTGTTTTTTTTTTTGTCTAGGTATCAGTTCCTGAATATTTCTTTCAAGATCATCTCCCTTACTTTCTATATCTTATATTTGCTAAGCAAACTCACACACTAAATCCTAGATCCAGGGGTGGGCTGCTGGGAGTTTGCAGGGGTTCGGGTGAACCTCTAACTAAGATTCTGTGCAGTTTGGAGAACCCCCAAATCCCACTCCTGGCTGGCTCCACCCATCGCACTTTGCCCCTCCCAGAAGTTCCTAAGAGGCCCATTTTGGATGCAGGTAAGTGCATGTTGTGGGCGGAGCCTCGGGGAGGATGAAAAATGGGCCTACCGGAAGTTTGGGAAGGCCAGAAACGGGCCCGTTTCCTGCCTATAGAGGGGCTCCAGAGCCCCTCTGTAGGCAGGGGCTACAGAGGCTCGAAGAAAACCTCCGGAGCCCAGGAAGGGCAAAAATGTCTTCGCCTCCCCCAGCCATGGTGCAGGAGGCCAACTAGGCCATGCCCACCATGACCATGCTAAAATTTTTGAAGAACATCTATAAGACTTTAAAAAGAAAATGCTATACCCTGTACCATTTTCATTTTGAATGCTTATATATGTTCTCATTATAGATCTAGAATTTCATGGGGGAGTTTGTTTAGCAAATATTCCTTTGATACTCAAGAAGGGTTTTGATTCCTCATCCTGTCCTGAATGTGTTTAAGATTTGTGTGGCATTTGCATGGGTGGTGATACTCATTATTACAATTCATAGAGTATTCTGTAATTTCTAATGTGTAGGTGACAACATGTAGTGCTCAATAGAACTGCATCTACATGGAGGGAAGTATGCAATGGGGTTGCCCAAGGCTCTGTCTTAGGCCCAGTACATTTATTTATTTATTTGTTTGTTTGTTTGTTTGTTTGACTTATATACCGCCCTTCTCCTTACGGACTCAGGGCGGTGAACAGCCGAATAAAAACCAATATACAAAAGTTAAAAAGATTCTAAAAACAAGTATAAATTTGGCTGAGAAATTTAAAACAATCGGTATTAAAATAGATCAAATCTAAAAACTCTAAAAAAAATTTAAAATTTGAAGGGATCAGGCTAGACCGGCAAGTTGGAAAAGATGAGTTCTTCAATCTCTTCATCAATCATTTGAATAAGGGGATAGATGGGGAACTTATCACATTTGCAGATGACCCCAACTGGCAGGAATAGCCAAAACTGCAGAAGATAGGCATAAAATACAGAAGAATCTTAACAGAAATGAAATTCAATGGTGAAAAAAGTAAGGATCTCCATTTAGGGCAAGAAGAAAGAAATGCACAGGTATAGGATAGGGGGTGCCTGGCTCAATAGTAGTAACTGTGAGAGGGATCTTAGTGGATAATCACTTAAATATGAGCCAGCCATGTGCTGCAGCTGCCAAAAAGGCCAACACAGTTCTAGGCTGCATTAACTGAGGGATGGAATCAAGATCATGTGAAGTGTTAATACCACTTTATAATGCCTTGGTAAGGCCACACTTGGAATACTGCATCCAGTTTTGGTTACCAAAGTACAAAAAAACGATGTGGAGACTCCAGAAAGAGTACAGAGTAGAGCAACCAAGATGATTAGGGAACTGGAGGCTAAAACATATGAAGAATGGTTGCTGGAGTTGGGTAGGTCTAGCTTAATGAAAAGAAGGGGTGACGTGATAGCAGTGTTCCAATATCTAAAGGGGTTGGCATAAAGAAGAGGGAGTCAAACTATTCTCCAAAGCACCAGAAGAAGCAATGGATGGCAACGAATCAAGGAGAGAAGAAACCTAGAACGAAGGAGAAATTTCCCGACAATTCATCAGTGGAACAATTTGCCTCCAGAAGTTGTGAATGCTCTCTCACTGGAGGTTTTTAAGAAGAAATTGGAGAACCATTTGTCTGAAGTGGTGTAGGGTTTCCTGCCTGAGATTGGACTGGAAGACCTCCAAGGTCCCTTCCAACTCACTTATTCTGTTATCATGCTTTATTGTTTGATAAGAGATGTACCTAGCCCAGTGATGTTGAACCTTTTCAGCACCAAGTGCCCAAACCACAATGTGTGTGCATGTGTGCATACCGGAGCACTGGATACCTAAAGACCAGCTGGCCAGCACAAGTATGCCTGTTATTTGGCATTTTTAGGCCATTTTCAGGCCATTTTTAAGGCTATTTCCAGGCTGTTTTCTGGACTGTTTTCAGGCCGTTTTCGGGCCGTTTCTGGGCCATTCTCAGACTTATTTTGGGACTTTTTCAGGGTGTTTTCACCATGAAGACCAGCTGGCACACCAGAAACCAGAAGAGGAGCTGGCTCTGTGTGCCACCTCTGGCACACACGCCATAGGTTTGCCATCAGTGACCTAGCCCATTCCCTGGACCGTGTCTATAATTAGCGGGGTTTTTTCTTCCAATATTTTTAATCACAAATAAAATATGAATATTACTGTCTCAGTGGAAGAAAGGGGAGGAAATGTTCCTTTGGCAGTTGATCTGATTACCTCTTGATAGAGTTTAATCAACAGTTCACAGCTGTCCTGCGGATTGTTGTCTAATTCCTTGTTCCTGTCAAGGCTCGTAAACTATTGACTTATGTCTTTGGGTTTTGATTGCTACACTATGCTTGAGAAGGAACCAAGGTTTCTCCCAGTTCGCCGCCTGTGAAATGAGTTTGTCTTACAAAGGAGGCTCATAAAACTCAGCCAGTAGATTATTTCCTTTATCCTGTCACCAACATGAGTTATGTCCGAATTATTGCTGATCCTGCCAAATCTGTGAGCCCACTCTTAGCGCTATTAAATAGTTCAGCATTATGGCCCCCGTACTCTAATCAATCAGAGCATAAGAGAGCTGCTCTATTGTGATGAGTTGAGTTCGATGCCTTGATGCTGATAACACAAAATATGTCCTGTGGGGTTTTTTTTGTGCTGATGCAAGTTCCTATACTGAACTTGGCTCGTTGCAGGATCTATTCCTGTTAGTCAGCTCAGAGGGTCATCAAACCAAGTTTTAACTACAGGGAGGATGAATCATTAACTACAGGTTGGATCCCTGCAATCTCTTGGAGAGCTGCTGCCACATCGACCTGTGGTCTGGCTCATTTAAAACACCTTGTAATAATCGAAGACATGGCTTATCCCGCTATGTTGTACACAACTCTGAAAGTGGGTTTGTTATCTTAAATGCCCAAACACATGCGCTCAATTCTAAGTAGGAATTGGGAAAGTGAGACTTAGATTCAGTCAAGAGTTATTGTATTATAAATTGTTGCCTTTCTTTCCTGGCCTGATATAAATGAAAAGAGAATATTGGTTTACTTCAAAAGTGCTTTTCCAAAATTGGACTGTCTTGTTTTTTGTTTTGTTTTTTTGTTTTCTGCCCTTGAAAAAGTTTCACTTCTCATCTGCAGAACTGGACATTTTCCTTGAAACGTTTTCAATGAAGAAAAAAACGAGAAAGTCCAGTTGTCTTTTGGTAAAGCACCTTTAAAAAGGTAACTTTTCCCCTCGCACATATGTGCTAGTTGTTCCCAACTCTAGGGGGTGGTGCTCATCTCTGTTTCAAAGCTGAAGAGTCAGCACTGTCCGAAGACGTCTCCGTGGTCATGTGGCCATCATGACTAAACGTCAAAGGCGCACAGAACGCTGTTACCTTCCTACCAAAGTGGTCCTTATTTTTCTACTTGCATTTTTTATGTGCTTTCAAACTGCTAGGTTAGCAGAAGCTGGGACAAGTAACGGGAGCTCACCCTGTTACGTGGCACTAGGGATTCGAACCGCTGAACTGCCAACCTTTCAATCGACAAGCTCAGCATCTTAGCCACTTAGGGCTATCTTACCCTGGTTGATAGAGAATCTCCATAGACAGAATATTGATTTACAAATACTTTTAACCCGTTTAGAATGTTTAGTTCATTCATTTCTTCAAAATGTCAATATGATACTACTATCATACATCATTCGTACAACTCACCTCTTCAAAATACTTCTTAAGGAAAGGTGGGGGGGAAGAAAGAATAAGTAAGATAAATTACCCTAACATTTTTCTTGATGATTTCCTTGTTCATCAGCATCCTTCCTTCAGACAACTCAATTCCTGATAAGGGAAACAGGACTTCTCCAATGACATCATCGCGGGAGAACCGGTCAAAACTCAGAATCATAAAATGGAGACTCAGATCTTGAATTTGAGTATAAGGGATTCCATAAAAGGTGAAAGTTTCATCAAAAGCTGGATCTAAGGTTTTCCTCAGCACGCGAGTTTTCACCTTGTGCTTCTTCTCGGGCAGTATTGTCATTTTGATGTACGGATCAGAAGTCATGGATTGTTCATCCATGGCTGGTAAGCCCCTTGCTTCTTTGATGTTCACCATGAAAGCCTTCTTTTCGAAATTGTACTCTAGGGAGAAGAATAGAGTCCCTAATTTATCTTGCTTTTCTTCAGAAGATATTGAGGTGGTAGACTTCAAGCTGTCAGGAGATACCGAATCTTTTTCTCTCTCAGGAAAGAGTTTTGGAGTAAAGCCCTCAACATCTGAAGAAGTTGGTACTTTAGGGATCGTTTTTGGGAAGTTGCCATTCAGATCTTGTTTCTCCAGGTCAAGATGCAGAGATGTCTTTGTCATGATAGGCTTGTTTTTGGCTTCCCCTTTGTCCTCTGCACCAAACTTCTTTTTGCTGTTGAGGTTCTCTGGATAAATATCAACCCCCTTCAGCACATGGACAAATTTATAAGGAGGAGTCTTGTTGGCTTTTGAAGATTTGCGTTGGCAGCAGATCCAAGCAAAGAGCGAGACAGTGAAGACCAGCCCAAAGGCGCTGAAGATCCCAACCACGGTTGGGATTTCATCTGCAAATCAAAGCAAATGTCAACAAACATATGAACGGTGGACTTCAGAGCTCACAAGTGATAGTTAACTTAGCAAGAACCCGGCAAAATGATAGAGTGAAGCAATTCGACTGTACAATATACTAAGAGAAAGCATATTCATTTTGTGCCCCCTGCAGGTATCTATGAAAAAAAATTCCGTCTGGAGATTTTTCTCCAGATGCATGCATGATGGAGAGAAATAGAGTTTAGCAATCCTGGCTGTAACAAACAGCCAGGAGCAATTAAATTTTGTGGGTTTCCTACATGAAGTTACGGATTCACTAAATATACAAAGACATTTGGTTCCCTCTGACATCCTTCACATTTGCCTTGTCATCTGGCCGATAAAAAAAAAAAAAGATTTGAAGTATATTATTCCCATAATGTTCACTTTCACACTAGTCTTTGCTTTGTCCCTTATGTTCAAGGAGCTTCATCTTTATAGAAATCTTTTATAGACGAGATTATAATACAGCACGAAAATGCTAACTTTTATGAGCTTTTCCACCAGTCTGGCATACTGATAAGAAGCTCAGTGTTGATATAGATAATATATAATTATTCCCCTCCCCCCCCCGTTATTTCATTATCTTTTATATGCATGGTTTATATTTTATTTTCTAATTGCAGGAGAAACCGATGAGACTTTTCAGAAGTCTCCAGCAACGTAGATGCCTAAAGAACAAGGATTTAGTCTCTACTTCTACAAGCACAGCAACTATGATTTTTTTTTCCCTTTCTCCATCACTCAGAGAAAACAGCCCACATTCTAGACAGCAATAGGGAAAACAGCATGGAAGCTACAATGACATCTGGAGTACGGATAAAAGTGGGACACCGAGGAGATCATTAGCATTTCATGAGTAAGCAGCACAGGGCCAAATGAATACCACTAATTGGAAATCCAATTCTGCCCATAAGTAACATTTCCGAGCAAGTTTAAGCACCAGGCGCTGGCAACAGCAATCCAAACAAAAATCTACCTTCTCCTAGCAAAATGGGAACGCATGAAATATTGATGCAGAAAAGAAGTGCGTCTTTCATGCGCGGGGACAGGTATGCAAGAAAATGTGTGCTGTATTCTTTCTGGCCAGGGGATTTTCTGGAAAGGAGAAGCAGATGCTGTCCTTGATTATTCTTATTGGAGAGAAGGACTCTGCTTTTGAGTGGGGGAAGGGTAACAGACTCACCCCTCTGTTAAAATTATGGGACAATGAATGGACCTACTAAGCAAGCATTGAAAGGGTTGAGCATGGACCATTTTTTGTCATTTTTTGGAAGCATCCCCTTCTGGCATGAGGGTTTTCTGGTTTTTTGAGGAGAGGACTTTCTCATTTTTGATTAGGGTTGATCAATGAGAAGACAACTCATGGTTGTACGTTAGTCTGCAGGAAATGTTGCTTTGGGAGAAGACGCTGGGTCAGTTCCATTGTATCCTCTTTCTATGTCACTAACTCCCTTCACACGCCCCCTTTTTAACATTTCTTCCAGTTGAGGGACAACTTATCAGCAGTGAGGGAATGACATTTCCATAAGATGCTTACAAGGAAGTTCAGGTGGGTATTACCTCCCTTGAACAGATTTTAATTGTCAACCAATGTGTTTGCAAGTACTGTTTAGAAGCCTGCACCCAGCGGATTGTTCCTGTGAGAAAGTTACAGGTATTAATTATCTTCCCAAAGTCAATTACGAGGTGAGCAAGCTGTCGCAAATGAAATTAGAAGCACCTATGAGGGGATGGACCAAGAAGAAATCCCAACTCATCATGCTCTCTCCTAACCACCAGTGGGAACACCATCTGCTGTGATGCTATTTTCCTAGGATTACCTAGGTATTCTAACATCTGCATGAGAATGAGATGCTGACTTGAGACTCTATGAGCTATTAGGAAAAAGAACAAGGCAGATTTCAAAAGTGTCAATGTGAAAAGACCCTCTTCCACAATCTCTGCATGCAAACAAAAGTCAACTTTGAACTGATTTCTTTTCATGGAAAGCCAAAAGAACGACTTGACCCAGGGATGAATAACATATGTTGCTTAGGAATGATCCCATTGTCCCAGAAGAAGCCATCAGGAGTTTAAAACAAGGTCATCAGGAGTTTATAACAATACTTTGTTGGTACCCCGAGAGCATTGCATGGCAAAGACAATCATTGAGACAATGTTCACTCACTCATCTACCCCACACTTAAATACCTGGAAAAAAAACCTATGTAGGTATGCATTTTTCTCTTGATCAAAAAAAAAAAGCTTATTTATTCAGCATTCCAGCAGAGGAGAAATACCAATGATTTTGTTCTGATTTTCAGGTTTTCAGAGCCAAAGCAACCACTTTAAGTTTCTCTCTGAAATCTTGCACTGAGTTAAAAGCATGAGGTAACACTATACGGACATTATTATCCAAGAAACAACACTTATGGCAAGAGGCAAACAGACATCTTTTTAGAAGAGAGGTAGAAAGGCACAGCGATATGAATGTTGAGATGGATGACTAATCTTTTTTAAGTGTCTGGTAGCTACCCTTGTACAAACAGAAGCAATTATGACCATTTTTCAGAGAGCATGTAGAGTAGAGGTTTGAAATGACTCATCCTCTTCTCGATCACGGCTTCCTTGTAACAAAGATCGAGGCAAATCCATCTTTTCTCTCTCCTCAACCCCCTCTTACCCCTCTCCCCGGTCCTTATATTCTGTTCGCAACATCAGGAGAAGGAAGACAGAAGGATGAAGAAGGAATAATCTGAACAGTCTAAAAAGCAGCAGAAGAGAAGAAGGAGGAGGAGGAGGAGGCGCAAACTTTTGCCCAATCCACCCATCTTCCCATAGATGCTTGGAAAGGGAAGAGAAGACAAGCCGTTTTCCAAGATCAAAGTGGAAACACGCCTGACTCTTTCAAGGGTTCAAAGTCCCAAGGAGCCCAAAATGGCAGAGTCATCTACTTTGCTTGAGAAGGGTGGAGGCTGGAATGAAACCCACCTGGATTCGCATTTTTGTCATTTCCCTCTTTAAAAAATAATGTAATATATAAATATATATATATATCTTTCTTACCAAATTCTTCTCTGCTGGCTGTAATCGGAGCCATGTTGTTTGCTCGCGTGCGCTGTCCAAGGTGCTGAAGGATTCTTTTTCCCCCTTCTCCCTTCTCTTTCCCTCCGGCGGATCCCGGCGCAAAAGGAAAGACGCGCGCAAGCCCACCAACCCAAACAGGGGAGACTTGTTTCCCGACGCGATGCCGACACCAGCCCGAAAGACCCGGGAAGGTTTGGGAAAGAGGAGGAGGAGGAGGAGGTAGAGAGAGAGGAATCGCGGGTGGGAGGGAGAGAGAGAGAGCGAGAGAGACGGAAGGATGGGCAGGCCTGGTCGGGTCCTCCCCTCCGTCACAGCGATTCGTGAGCCCTTGTCCGCTGGTTCGGGTCTTCTGACTCACCGAGCTCGGAGCCCGAAGACGTGGTTGAAACCCAAATTGACGCAATTCTGACGCTACCGGAGTGAAATCAGTACCTCCTCCCCCTCCCCTTCCTTCCCTCCCCCCCCCCTCACCAACTCCTCCACTCCTGAGACACACCAGCCCACATTCATCAATTATTTTAACGGCTCTGCTGCAGGAGATTAGCTCACATTCTCAGCCGGGCGTAGCTAGCAATGCTAATTTCTAGGGCCAACCCTGCCTCGCTGTTTTTTTGTTTTTTGTTTGTTTGTTTTTTAGCTACCACCAGTCTGGCAGTCTTAAACCTGGAAGACGAGGCTGAGGAGAGAGGGAGGAAGAGAGGGGGGAGGAAGGGAGGGGGAGAGGGGAAGAGAAAGAGAGATGAGAGACAGGGAAGGAGGAAGAGAGGGAGAGGGAGGGAGAGAGGGAGAAAGAGAGAGAGATGACAGGAACAGAGAAAGACGGGGAGAGAGAGGGGAGAGAAACAGAGAGGAGAAAGAGGGAGGGAAGGAGGGAGGGAGGGAAAGAGAGAGAAAGGGAGAGAGTGAGAAATGACAGGGGAGGGGAGAGGGAGAGAGAGGGAAGGGGGAAGGGAGGAAGGGAAAGAGAGAGAAAGAAAAGGAGAGAGTGAGAAAGAGAAAGATATGACACAGAGAGAAAAAGACAAGAGAGAGGAGAAAGAGAGAAAAGAAAGAGAGGAGAGAGAAGGAAGGAGGGAGGGAGGGAGAGAGAGAGAAAGGGGGAGAGTGAGAAAGAAAGATATGACAGGAAGAGAGAAAAGAGAGACTTCTTTAAAGAGAGAGAGGAGAAAAAGAGAGAGGAGAAAAAGAGAGGGGGGAGGGGGAAGGGAGGGGGAGAGGGGGGTTTAAAGAAAGAGAGTGAGAGAGAGGGGAGAGAAAGAGAGATGAGAGACAGGGAAGGAGGAAGAGAGGGAGAGGGAAGGAGAGTGGGAAAGAGAGAGATATGACACAGAGAGAAAAAGACAACAGAGGGGAGAAAGAGAGGAAAGAAAGAGAGGAGAGAGAAGGAGAGAGGGAGAGAGAAAGAAAGGGGGAGAGTGAGAAAGAAAGAGATATGACAGGAAGAGAGAAAAGAGAGACTTCTTTAAAGAGAGAGAGGAGAAAAAGAGAGAGGAGAAAAAGAGAGGGGGGAGGGGGAAGGGAGGGGGAGAGGGGGGTGTTCACAGATGTAGGAAGGGGGAGGTAGGGAATGTCCCAGACACAAATTCTTTTTCCCCTGGAAATGCTTCTTTAGTGTGATTTGCCAGATATCTAGAGTGCTCGCTAGGGGGAACATTGAGCACTGATTCCCAGACTGACAAACAGATTATAGCTTGTCAAAGCTCCATTCTAAACAGATTGTAGCTTGTTAGATGTAGCTTCTAAACAGATTGTGGCTTTTTGGACCTACCTGATACCTCTTCCTCCCTCTTTTTCTCTCCGACACTTACTTCACACACCCACTTTTCTCTCTCGCATTTTTACTTTTGAAATCTGTCCTTGTGATACCATGCATTATTAACAAGTTCTCCATCATAAATGGACATCCCTGATGGATGGGTCTTGGCTGATCTTGAAAAGGTCTGCAGCCTTGGGCTAGGTTGGAATGGAACGGGGTGAAGAACCACCAGGAAATCTGGAAGAAAGAATGGGAAGTTTAAAAACAGAAGGAAACAATGGCCAACCACTTTTCTATTATTTCCTGGAAAGGTGCATAGACATTGCTATGCAGTCACTAGGAGTAAAAATTAGCCTAAAAGAGACTCTCATATTATAAAATAGTATGACCTATTTTCCAAACCACCTGAGGGCAGGACAAGAAGCAATGGGTGGAAACTCATCAAGGAGAGAACCAACCTAGAACTAAGGAGAAATTTCTTGACAGTGAAGATAATCAACGTAATGGCTTGCCTCTAGAAGTTGTGGATGCTTCAACACTGGACGTTTTCAAGAAGGAATTGCACAGCCATTTGTCTGGACTGGTAGAGGGTCTCCTGCTTAAGCAAGGGGCTGGACTAGAAGACCTCCAAGGTCCCTTCCATCCCTGTTATTCTGCTAAAAGCACACCAAAGAAAGAAGCCACACAACAAAACCGGAAGCAACAAAAAATGCAATCTAGATAATTGTTGATGGGAAAACAAGTGGACAAGGGAGACAGAGGATTTTTTAAAAAAATAAAATGTATTTACTGTATTTTCCTGCGTATAAGACTACTTTCTAACACACAAAAATCTTCTCAAAAGTCGGGGATCGTCTTATATGCCGGGTCTCATTCTCCTGTAACCAGGCAGACCAGCCCGAAAGGCTCTGACGAGCCTTAAATGGCTCTGAGGAGGGTCGTCTTATACGCCCAGTCGTCTTATACGCTGGAAAATACAGTACTTATTTTTTCACATTTTTGAACTGCCCATTTCTCTCAGAATCACTGCAAACATAGGTTCCTTTTGGTTTCAAGTTAGTTTTCTTTAATAATAATTTTCAAGTGAATTTCCCCTCTAAGATTCTTTTTTTTTAAAAAAAATATTGGCTGCTTCTAGAAAGAAGGTAGAGTTCTGTGAAAGATACTACATTGAACTCCATGGGATTGCTTTCCATGTCACAGTGGCACAGTGGTTAGAGTGAAGTACTGCAGGCTACTTCTGCTGATTACTGACTGCCAGCAGTTCGGCAGATCGAATCTCACCAGGCTCAAGGTTGACTCAGCCTTCTATCCTTTCTAGGTGGGTAAAATGAGGACACAGATTGTTGGGGGCAATATGCCAGTTCTGTAAATTGCTTAGAGAGGGCTGTAAAGCACTGTGAAGTGGTATATACTGTAAGTGCTATTGCTATTGCTATGTAGATATGTCTAGAATTGGGCTGAAAATGTATTTCTCTAGAAGCATGGGACAGGGAGAGTTCTGGACTGTTCCTCCTCCTCCTCCTCCTCCTCCTCCTCCTCCTCCTCCTCCTCCTCCTCCTCCTCCTCCTCCTCCTCCTCCTCCTCCTCCTCCTCCTCCTCCTCCTCCTCATCTCCCCACTTCTACCTTGTAACACAAGAACTGCCTTTATAACTTTCTATGCTCCATGTAGATACCCCCATTCCTGATCTGTAACTTCCATGAAGTCCTGCCTGGGAATAATGTTTTCTATCTTTTTTAAATATATATATATATATTATTCGTGGTTTTCAGCTGGTTGAAACCTGTCCCACAGGTGGCACTTTCTGTTAACTTATATAAATCAATGTAAACACTAAATTCAG
>CM075959.1:4688960-4761460 GCA_038048745.1 Coluber constrictor foxii | reverse complement strand
AAATCGAACAATCGACAGAGAAGCAGAAGAAAACGGCGGGAAAACAAAGGGACACTCCCCCTTTTCACCCACAGCAACCAATCACAGCGCAAATTGCCTCACACAGGACCCAGCACTCTCCAACCAACCCATCAGCCACAACCGTATTCCCTGGCCCATGATATACTTAACTGTCCCAGCTACTAAAAGTAATATCTTAACATTTTGCAACAAGAGAAGCGATGGACTTTGAAAGAGTCCTTCCTCTGACCAACCCCTACATATTTTTGCCCCACCAAACATGGAAATTGTTTAAGCAAATTGTTTAAACAAATTGTGATCTCCAGTTACCTGTACAGGTAGTTTTCCACGTACCACAGTTCATTGAGTGACCGTTTGAAGTTAACAACGGGCTGAAGAAAGTGACTTGTGACCGTTTTTCACACTTAACGACCGTTGCAGCATTCCCCACAATCAAAATTCAGGAGCTTGGCAACTGACTCACAGTTATGACGGTGATCCCCTTTGGCGACCTTCTGACCAGCAACCTCAATGGGGAAGCCGGATTCACTTAGCAACCGTGTTACTAACTTATCAATGGCATCAATTCATTTAACAACTGAGGCAAGAAAGATCACAAATATGTCCTGCTTAGCAACAGAAATAGCAGGTTCCATTCTGGTCATAAAGTCAAGGACTAGCTGTATTTGAGTTTTCCCTCAAAGTAGAATATGCCAAAAAAAAATATTGAATATCTTTGTACTCTGATGCAATTCATTCACGCATCCATTCATTCATTCCTACCACTTCTGTATCACTCCTTTGGTGTTGGAGATGATTCTTGTGAGTCCCTTGGAGTGAGACTCAATTCTTTAAAAAAAAAATCAATCCTGATTGTTTCTTGGAAGGACAGAGAGCTGACGCTGATGCTCAAATTCTTTGTCCATCTAATGAGAAGAGAGTGTTCTGACCCAACTCCCCAAACACGAGAAATCCTCTGAAGTTAACTCAAAGATTCCTTTATTAGAAGTGCCACCAGCCTCAGCAAAAAGTTGCTCTCTCACCGTAGGCTAACAAGTCTGTCTGGCAGGGAGATGAATAGTTGTCTGCCACATCTATTCATCTCTACCCCCTGCCTTTTATCCCCAGAACTAGAGTGGAGTTTTGTTAGCAGCAGTGGCTCTTCTGTCCCAAGGACCGTCCATTGATTTCCACTGCTCTCCTCTCCTCTGTCTTCTGTGCATCTGCGCATCAGGCACTGGACCCAGCCATTCCTCCTATTCCTCATCAGCCACCTCCAGACCTGGGGGTTGTTGACTGTCCATCTGAGGGCTGACGGATGGTCCAGGCTCCGCCTGTCTTTCTCTCTCTCTCTGCCAACTCCATTCCCTCTTCCCCCTCAAAGCTGTCAGGTTGCCTTAATGCTGATCCTGACTCCCATGTCTCCTCCTCATCTGATTCTGTTGTTGGAGTGGCTGTCACCCGACAGGCCACAACACAGAGGATTTATTAGAAAAGACCTTGATGTTGGGAAAGATGGAAGGCAAAAAGGAGTAGGGGACAGCAGAGGATGAGATGGTTAGATGGGGTCATCAACACAATGATCATGAATTTGGCAAGCTCCAGGAGACAGTGCCGGTCAGGGTAGACCTGGCATGCTATGGCCCATGCAGTGGTGGGTTTCAAAAAATTTTTCTACCGGTTCTATGGGTGTGGCTTGGTGAGTATGGCATGTCATGGCTTGGTGGGTGTGGCAGGGGAAGGATACTGTAAAATCTCCATTCCCTACCCAATCCAGGGTAAGGTTAATGCAAAATCCCCATTCCTCCCAATCAGCTGGGACTTGGGAGGCAGAGAATAGATGGGGAGAGGCCAGTCACAATTTTTACTATCAGTTCTCCGAACTACTCAAAATTTCCGCTACCAGTTCTCCAGAACTGGTCAGAACCTGCTGAAACCCATCTCTGGCCGATAGGGTCGCAAAGTGTCAGACATGACTTAGTGACTGAACAATAACAAACTATTCTTTTCCCAACTAGTGTTGAAAATGAAGATGAAAATGAAAAAAAAAAGATTTAACTGTCTTTTGAAAACCACTAAGCTTTGAACTTGCAACTTCTCGCTGGCCAAACGTCATGTCTCCCACATGTTTAAGTAAGCGTGGGATCTAGTAAATCTACCCTTTCAACCAATAGAGAAAACTACAGGTTCCTTCCTGAGATAAAGACAGAAGCTTTTAATGACAGTAAGTAGGATACATATCTAGTTATTTCTTTGGATTCTGCAAAAAAATGGCATCGGCAGCTGGAAACGGCCATATGTTTTCCACAATTGGCAGTAAAACTGCACAGTGGGAAACCTAGGCACATTCCTCCATGACTCTGAAGGTCATATATTTATGGACAAGTGCCACAAATGGCCTACTCCTAGAGAGTCTTTCCAGTTTTACATGGCTTCCTTTTCTGAAAAAAATTGAGGAGGCTGTTCTTTAGACAAAGCCCAAATTTCACTAACTGTACAGTATTGACTTTCCTCCATAGTTCCATGTCCCATTTGTTCTATCCGGTCTTCCTTTCAGGTTGACTTCATTCACAAAACATGGAAGAATATTATTTTGATAATTCAATATGTAATCCTGGTGGTGTTTGGGGTGAGAATTCCTCCCCCCCAGCTTTGTAGAGAGAAAGAATGATGGTCTAAGGTAGCTTCATTTCACTCCTGATCAAACTTACCCAGTTTTTTGGGGGGGAAGGGAGCCATTTGGACAATTGATGTTGCCTATGGATCTATAGTCCATAGTCATAGTCCAAGAAATTAAAAGACTCTTGCTCCTTGGGAGGAAAGCTATGGCAAATCTAGACAGTATTCTAAAAAGCAGAGAAATTACCTTGCCAACAAAAGTGCGTATAGTTAAGGCTATGGTTTTCCCAGTTGAAATGGATGACGGTGAAAGTTGGACCATAAGAAAGGCTGAACGTCAAAGAATTGAAGCCTCTGAACTCTGTTGCTAGAGAAGACTCCTGCAAGTCCCTTGGACTGCAAGGCCATTAAACCTGTCAGTCTTAGAATAGATCAACCCCGACTGCTCTTTAGAAGGCCAGATCTGAAGATGAAACTCAAATACTTTGGCCACCTAATGAGAAGGAAGGACTCACTGGAGAAGAGCCTAATGCTGGGAAAGACTGAGGGCAAAAGAAGAAGAGGACGGCAGAGAATGAGGTGGCTGGATGGAGTCACTGAAGCAGTCGGCGTGAGCTTAAATGGCCTCTGGGGGATGGTAGAGGATAGGAAGGCCTGGAGGAACATTGTCCATGGGGTCATGATGGGTCAGACACAACTTTGCAACTATCAACAACAACAATGGATCTGTAGTTAAAAATAAACATAGCCTGAACATAGGAAGGAAGACCTGAAAAGCTTTCACCTTTTTAACTTCAATTTCCTGAGTTGCAAACCATCAATTGGTGGAATGGCTTGGCACTGTTGTGGCTCCATTGCCTGAGCCTGTGTCCATCGTCAGGAGAGGACTCCGAGAGTGAAAGGGAGGAATTGGCAAGACCTCCCTCTCCAGGACCCTCCTCTCTGGCAATGCCCCTGGAGGACACGAAGGGCAAGAGATAGGCCCAGAGCCAAGCACATCCCCGCAGCCACAGGTGGACAGCGATGAGGGAGATAAGTGCTGGCTGGATCCTCGCCAGCAAACGCAGGGAGAAACGTGCCCAACAGAAGGCACGGCGTGCTCGTGATTAGCTGACTCACTGGACCACACCCCACAGCCTATAAAAGAGAGTGAGTCAGCCTGCACCTTTGTGACGAACAAAACAGATATTCTTGCATCCCAGCTTCAGATCTTCCTGCATCTCAGCTTCTATTTCTGGACATTTTGTGGTGTGTATTTTTCTGTTACGATTAATAAAGGTTTTGGCATGCAGCTGCTGGGATTGCTGCCAAGCTCCTTATCAGACTACTTGGTTGCCTGCCAGCTTATTTTAACCTCCGACTGTCCGTTTGGGTGTATTCCTGGGGACGGGGACAGAACAGGCACCCAGAAATTGTGGGTGCTCCATCCCTGGAGGTTTTCAAGAAGAGAGCTGAAATAGTATAGGGCAGTGTCACGTGCCAAAAGTGGGGGAGCGAGGTGGGGTCACACGTACATGTGCCCACACCCATAATTCAATGCGCCCCACCCCTCACACATGCACGCATGACCCCCCCTGTCATGGTGGGTGCGATAGGCCTGTTTTTCACGGAGGAGCCTGGGAGGATGAAAATGGTCACCACCATGGAGGCCCTCCGGAGACTGGAAACGGCCCCTTTCCCGACTTCCGGTGGGCCCAGAAGGCCTAAAAAATCAGCTGCCTGGCACATGCATGCATGCTGGAGTGGAGCTAGGGCAATGCTCACATGCCCACAGATTTGCCTCTGTGTGCCAACCTGTGGCACGCATGCCATAAGTTCACCATCACAGGTATAGGGTATCTTACTTGAACATGGGCATTCGATTAGAAGACTCCAAGGTCCTGTCCAACTCTCTTATTTGTGTAACTTGAGTTTGAAAATAAATAGTGTAGAGAAAAGAGGGCATTACCTTGATGGATCCCACTTTACATGCCCCCCCTCTCTTTTATTCGCCCCTCCCTCGCTCTTGTTAATGCATTTCCCCTCCATCCCATCTGGCAGTTCCTCCCTGCTCTACCAACATCTAAAAATCATGGTTCTCCATGTTGTTTAGCTCCTGTGGACTAATTACATTTAGCTTGGGTCTGTCAGCCTTGTGAGGTATACCAGACAGGAAACACAGCCAGATGAGCTAATTCTACTTTATGGTCAGGTTACACAAACAGCATCTTGAAAACCTGGCAGTCTATCTGTCAAGTGCCAGGAAAATCAGTTCAAATGGGTACAAAGTAGTAGTGAAATCCAATTTTTTTTACTACCGATTCTATGGGCGTGGCTTGGTGGCCTATTGTGGCTTGGTGGGCATGGCAGGGGAAGGGTACTGCAAAATCCCCATTCCCTCCTCACTCCTGGGTGAGGGCATATTGCAAAATCTCCATTCCCCCTACTTCTGGAGGAAGGATACTGCAAAATCCCCATTCCCTTCCCACACTTGGGGGAAGGATACTGCAAAATCTCCATTCCCTTCCCACACCTGGGGGAAGGATATTGCAAAATTTCCATTTCCACCCCGCTCTGGGGCCAGCCAGAGGTGGTATTTGCCGGTTCTCCAAACTACTCAAAATTTCTGCTACCAGTTCTCCAGAACCTGTCAGAACCTGCTGGATTTCACCCCTGGTACAAAGCTCTCTACAAAAATCTGAGCTACTAAAAAGCCCAAGCAAACTAGCGGTAGATAAGAATCACAGGAACTCAAGCTAGTCTGGATTTAGAACTCTTGTGGGTGTTAAGGAACTTATGAACTGATGATGCATTTGACCCCCTCCTTCAGGTTCAGCCTGATCATCTCCTACAGCTGTGATGGCGAACCTGTGGCACGTGTGCCCGAAGTGGCACTCGGAGCCATGTCGCCTAGCACGTGCGGCGTGACCCGTTCCTCTTCTGGGTTTCTGGCGCACATGTGCACGTGATGATCAGCTGGCCTTTGTGCGTGTGGCCGTCCCGAAAACTGGAAGAGCTGCGTCTTCCATTTTCCGGCATCAACATGCATGCCGGCCAGCTGATCGGCACATGCGGATGCATGACAATAACCAGAAGACTTGCTTGCCGGTGCGCATGTGCATGCCAGAAACCGGAAGTACCTTATCCAGCATGTGCATGCCCCCCTGGGCAGCTCCTCTTCCTGGTCGTGGCCCTGATGAATGCTCCCTTTTCGGCACTCTGTGCCAAAAGGTTTCGCCATCACTGTCTTACAGTATCTCTCCCGCCCATCTCTTTTACATCCCAGGAAACTAGAGAGGGTGTCTTCTCAGCCGCTTGCCCCAGCCACATTCCTGCTGCAAGCTAAGCTGTCCTCTTATCCTTGTCTGCATCTCCCAAGATAATTTGCGCATACCATTACACAATCAGACCAAACACAATTAACCAGCTATGATCAAAACAATAGTTAAGGAGAAAAGGGGAGGAGGGAGAAATGAGAGTTGAGCCAAACAATACCAGGATGGTGAATGCATATTTAGTTACACCTGTAGCTAAACGTTAACACAACAAAACCGGAACATCAATATGTAATACGTACTCCAATTGCACAGAGCCTATTGATCTGCCTATCCAAAGAGCATCAGTTTTATGTTAGTGGCATACAGTCAGCAGCATAATATAGATGCTGCCTCTGACCCATTGATGCATTTCACTAAAGTGTGCGGCAGAGAACAGGAAGTCTAGCAGGGATGCCCATTAGTGTTAAGGAGGAAGACGGAGCTGTCAATTAGCGGCTGACAAAGGTGTTTTCCTTATGGGTTTCTTGGGAGGTAAGGAAGACCGTTTCTGCAGGGGGTCAGTTCCAACGAGACAGGCAACCTTGCAAAAATGCCTCACTGTCAAAACAAGGGGGGGGGGTGTCGCTTGAATGAGCATCAACACAGACAATTTAAAATGTGAGAAGACAATTGAGTTGAGCGCAAACCCCAGGAAGGGAAAAATGTCTTGCCTGAACAGACTAACATCCGTGGTCAGTACTGTGTGGACCGTGCTTGTATGCACATTGTAAAGACTGACTGCAGTGGTGAGACCACACTTAGAATATTACTCAAGGAAAAGGGGTTTCAAGGCCCACGGGCAGGATTCGGCCTGTGGGGTCAGTGCTGGGATTCAGCCGGTTCGGTCCAGATCGCACGAACCAGTAGAGGCGACTGCGGGAAGCTCCACCCACCCACCTGGACATAATGCGCAACTATTGCACATGCGCAGAAGGCTGTGTGCATGTGCAGAGGTGATGCATGCATGCAAATTGTGTGTGTGTGTGCACGCTCACTTTTGTAAACCGGTAGGGAAGGTAAGTGAATCCCACCTCTGGCCCTTGGGCCGGCCTGGAAATAGCAAAGGACTGGCCCACAGTGCCTCTGCTAGCAAAAATAGGGTGCAGGGTGCCCTCACATGACCCATTTTGGCCTCCAGAGTGCTCCAGGAGGTTGTCCTTGACTCCGAAGGTTAGAATAGAATAGAATAGAATAGAATAGAATAGAATAGAATAGAATAGAATAGAATAGAATAGAATAGAATAGAATAGAATAGAATAGAATAGAATAGAATAGAATAGATGGATTGGATTGGATTGGATTGGATTGGATTGGATTGGAATGGAATGGAATGGAATGGAATGGAATGGAATAGAATAGAATAGAATAGAATAGAATAGAATAGAATAGAATAGAATAGAATAGAATAGAATAGAATAGAATAGAATAGAATAGATGGATTGGATTGGATTGGATTGGATTGGATTGGATTGGATTGGATTGGAATGGAATGGAATGGAATGGAATGGAATGGAATGGAATGGAATGGAATAGAATAGAATAGAATAGAATAGAATAGAATAGAATAGAATAGAATAGAATAGAATAGAAGAATAACAGAGTTGGAAGGGACATTGGAGATCTTCTAGTCCAACCCCCTGCTTAGGCAGGAAACTCTATACCATTTCAGACAAATGGTTATCAAACTTCTTCTTAAAAACATTCTGTGTTGGAGAACTCACAACTTCTGGAAATAAGTTGTTCCACTGATTAATTGTTCTAACTGTCAGGAAATTTCTCCTTAGTTCAAAGTTGCTTCTCTCCTTGATTAGTTTCCATCCATTGTTTCTTGTCCTGCCCTCAGGTGCTTTGGAGAAGAGCTTGACTCCCTCTTCTTTGTGGCAGCCCCTGAGATATTGGAAGATTGCTATGATGTCTCCCCTAGTCCTTCTTTTCATTAAACTGGACATCCCCAATTCCAGCAACCATTTTTTCTATGTTTTAGCCTCCAGTCCCCTAATCACCTTCGTTGCTCTTCTCTGCACTCTTTCTAGAGTCTCAACATTTTTTTTACATTGTGGTGACCAAAACTGAATGCAGTATTCCAGGTGTGGCCTTACCAAGGCATTATAAAGTGGTATTAACACTTCACGTGATCTCGATTCTATCCCTCTGTTTATGCAGCCTAGAACTGTGTTGACTTTTTTGGCAGCTGCTGCACACAGCTGGCTCCTATTTAAGTGATTGTCCACTTAAATGATTAGGCCTGGTGCATTGTCTGTATGATGACCAATGTTTTGGCTTTTTACTTTGTTTTTATTTTTAATTTAAATCGGATGTTATTGTTTCCTTTTTTTAACATATTTTACTTTTTTGTATTTGATTTTATTATGTACGCACCTGGGGTCACTACATGAGATGACAACTATATAAATATGACAAATACATAAATAAACAGAATTAAAAAGACATCACTTTCCAAGACATTATTAGCCGTGGTTGACTAGTGATAGTTCGTAAGCACCCATATTAAACAAAATTCACTTTATTATTTCCCTCCTGGTAATTAGGAACATGTTTGCATTGATTTATTTACAAAAATATTTTAAATGCTCATTAAACACAACAATCTTGCTGCCATGATATAAATAGCTAATCAATATACGCCAAATCAGAAGGCAGTCTCCAGCATTTCGTAGTAGAATATTCTCTCTTCTAACATTCCCTTGCAGTTTGTTAACTTCTAAATGTGTCATGAAATACAATTAAGTACCAGCATGGGGCTAGAGGAGTAGTGAAAAACCGGAGACAGGTGCATTGAGCAAGTTCCATCTAGTGTGAAAAATATCTCAACTAATTATGGGGAGAGATCAGTGGTGGGATTCAAATTTTTTTACTACTGGTTCTGTGAGCGTGGCTTGGTAGGCGTGGCAGGGGAAGGATACTGCAAAATGTCCATTCCCTCCCAACTCCTGGGGAAGGATATTGCAAAATCCCCATTCCCTTCCCACTCCTGAGGGAAGGATATTGCAAAATGTCCATTCCCACCCTACTCTGGGTGCAGCCACAGGTGGTATTTGCTGGTACTCCTCTACTCAAAATTTCCTCTACCGGTTCTCCAGAACATGTCAGAACCTGCTGAATTTCACCCAGTAGTGGGATTCAAGTAATTTAACAACCGGTTCTCTGCCCTAATGATTTCTTCTAATAGCCAGTTCACCATACTGCTCAGAAAGTTAACAACCGGTTCTCCCGAAGTGGTGCAAACTGGCTGGATCCCACCACTGATTTCCACCCTGGGAGAGATATGCAAATACAAAAAGAAAGGTTGAAGGTCACACATGCATCCACCAGAAGAGAAATGGACACTAATCAAGGAGAGAAGCAACTTAGAACTAAGGAGAAATTTCCTGACAGTTAGAACAATTAATCAGTGGAACTACTTGCCTCCAGAAGTTGCAAATGCTCCAACACTGGAAGTTTTTAAGAAGATGAAACTGCTCTACCAAGGAAGACATCTCTATGAAATGTAGAAATATGAACTTTAAAGGAAAAAAGTGTGTTCATTCCTCAGCATATTACGCTTATGCTTGAAAAAAAAAATTCCACTTGGATAACTCAACAAGGGTTAAAAGGAAATATATAGGATTTTAGGTTGACCATTCCTGGCTAAAGGAACACAATATGCCTTCAAATCAGTACTGACACCTGGTCTCTGCATGGACTAGTCCTTGGTATTTGTCTCCCTCCATTCTTTTCCTCCCTCCCTTCCTTCCTTCCTTCCTTCCTTCCTTCCTTCCTTCCTTCCTTCCTTCCTTCCTTCCTTCCTTCCTTCCTTCCTTCCTTCCCAGTGCAACTCTCTTACTACCCATTTCCATATTTCTACTAAGGAAAGTCTACGGACATGGTCATGGGGCGACTAGGAACTGACTTTCAATAGAAAGAAATTTACTTGGATTCCCCTTTAACATTTAAATTGTAAAATTGCCCGTACCATTTTCCTTATTTCTCTATAACCCAGGAGGGAGAGAAAAGACTCGGCCTCTACCCACCGAGGTCCTTATTAAAACCCCTTTTGTCGAGCAGTGCTTGCTTAAAAGCTGCCTCTTCGTTTAAAGCAACATTTTTCAAAGTAAATGAGAAAACAAACGAGCCAGCAACTGCTCCCCTTTAAGTGCCTGGGTGTCTCTTAGAAGCAGCTTATCAAGTTTCTAGGCAGAAGCACCAGAAAGATGAAAGGGAGGGGTGGGGACATGTGGTTGCTAGGTGACGATTCATACATTCCCCAAAGTAGCCAACACCTCAATGATTATTTCTGTTAAAAACAACAACAACATTTTCCCCCTTTCCTTCGTTTTGCTTAAATCTTCTCTCTTCCCCACGTAGAAATTGGAATCTAAATGTAGGCCGGTTCTGAAATCCTTCCCCAAAAGGGATTAATCCCCTTTCCTTTTAGGTTAATTGTTTTGTTTTGTTTTTTCAAACCGGTCCAAATTCTCACCAATCAGACTTTGTCCTTATTAGGGGGAATCACCAAGTTTACAGATTGCTTTGAAGTTTATAGGATATTGAAAATAGTGTCACTCTGCTAAATTGTTGGAGAGGTTGAGTATATGTGCGTCCACACCAGTGGTGAAATCCAATTTTTTTTACTACTGGTTCTGTGGGCGTGGCTTGGTGTGCATGGCAGGGGAAGGATACTGCAAAATCCCCATTCCCACCCCATTCCAGGGGAAGGATACTGCAAAATCCCCATTCCCTCCCCCACTCTGGGGCCAGCCAGAGGTGGTATTTGCCGGTTCTCCGAACTACTCAAAATTTCTGCTACCAGTTCTCCAGAACCTGTCAGAACCTGCTGGATTTCACCCGTGGCCCACACCCAATTGCTTCACATTGGTGCTGGTTACAACAGTGTGAGACTGGATTGGCTCTCTTCTTTCTCAGAGGAGGAGGAGAAGGAAGAAGGAAGGAAGGAAGGAAGGAAGGAAGGAAGGAAGGAAGGAAGGAAGGAAGGAAGGAAGGAAGGAAGGAAGGCAGGCAGGCAGGCAGGCAGGCAGGCAGGCAGGCAGGCAGGCAGGCAGGCAGGAAGGAAGGAAGGAAGGAAGGAAGGAAGGAAGGAAGGAAGGAAGGAAGGAAGGAAGGAAGGGTAGAAAGTTACCACCCACCCTCTCCTAGGAAAATGAAATATTCTAGGAAATATTATTTTCCTGAATGAGAAATGGAGAAACTTTTTTCTAAGGCAGGAAGCAGACTCACTCTTAATAGCCCCCACCCTCCGCAATAGCCCATAGCAGATGTCCGTACTTAAGAGATAAAGAGATAGCTAGGTCTATTCATAGGCAAATGCCTCACCCAAAATCCAACAAAGGTAGGATTAGCCCTCTACCCATCTAGCAACAGAACTCACCACATGGCACCTGGGGAGATTACCTCACCCAGCAAGGCTCAACCAAGCTTGGGACTCAGGACGGACTACAGAGTTGCCCCTGCATGGCCCATGGGAGTCTGACAACCAATCAGAATACAAGCTCAAATTCAAAGCCCAACAGAGGGCATACAACCCAGGCACTCAGAGCATCTCTGCTTTTTTTCTGCTCAGGAACTCAAGCCAAGTGATCCTGTTCATCAATAAACCTTTTTTTCCAAGCAACTTCCTTCGCTGAGGGGGCCAAGATCTCACACCCAATAGTCAGCGATAGAACCAGCTGGCTATACCGGGACGCCGTAAACCACAGCCACTCAGTCTTGGAGGGGTGGAGTCTGAGCCTGTTTCTCCCCATCCAGATCCGCATGGCCTCCAGGCATGGGGACATCACATCAAGGGCATCATTGGTGTGATCCGGGATGGAAATGTACAGCTGAGAATCATCAGCTTACTAATGGAACTTCATCCCAAAACCACGGATGATCTCACCCAGCGGCTTCACATAAATGTTGAACAGGAGGGGCGAGAGAACCGACCCTTGCAGCACCCCACAAACAAGGCACCTTGAGGTTGACCTCTGTCCCCTGCCAACATAGACTGTGTAAGGCCATAGAGGAAGGAGGAGAATCACCACAACACGGTGTCCTCCATTCCTAATCCCTCCAACTGGCGCAGCATGATACCATGGTTGATGGTAGCAAAAGCCGCTGAGAGATCTAAGAGGACCAGGACCGAGGAACAACCCCTGTCCCAAGCCCTCCAGAGATCATCAACCAATACGACCAATGCCATTTCTGTGCTGCATCCCAGCCTGAAGCCTGACTGGTATGGATCTAGATAGACAGCTTCATCCAGGTACTGGGAAAGTTATCGCGCCACCACACTCTCAACAACCTTCGCCACAAAGCAGAGGTTGGAGACTGGACGATAGTTCGCTAATACAGCCAGATCCAGGGAAGACTTCTTGAGGAAGGGCCTCACCACCACCTCTTTCAGGGTGGAGGGGAAGAGACCCTCACTCAAGGAAGCATTAATAATCACCTGGAGCCAGTCTCGTGTGACCGCCCGGGAGGCGAGCACCAACCAGGAGGGACACGGCTCCAATAAACATGTGGCAGCATTAAGCCTACCCAGAATCCTGTCTACGTCCTTGGGAGTCATGAGGTCAAACTCCTCCCAGATCACACCCTCAAGACCCACCTCCGTCACCCCATCTGAAATCTACCCAATTTTTTAATTAGGATTTAATTAGGGCATCTGTTGGAACTAGGGAGGAGCCGTCTTAACTCTCTCCCTCTCCCAACCAAACAATCTAAACTTTGCTGTCTCTTGGTCCTCTGGAATGCAGCCCCTCCCTTTTGGGAATCCAGGCTACATTCCACTGCATCATGATACAAAGACTTGCAGAATTTTCTGGCCTTTTTCAAGCTAAAAGATTCACCATTAAGCCCTAGAAAACTTTATCTGATTTCCCCAAATAGCTGGTTGGAATGACATGCAGTTTTTCAACCTCTGACATAGTGAAAGGCAAAAGAAGAAAACCTTTGAGCTATAAAACTGACATTTGGGTTATATAATTCTTCTCTTTGCAGCACAATGCCCCAACCTTTGTTCCATTAATATGCTTATCAAGACTGGGACTGCATTACTGTGAAACCGTTTATAAATCTGTTTGCAAAAGTCTTTTCTGGATTCATTTAATGCAATGCAATCAAAAAGAACATGTGTAAGCTGTTGTTTACCAAGAGAGGTAAACAACTGTAATAATCTAATGCAGGAGTGAAATCTAGCAGGTTCTGATAGGTTCTGGAGAATCGGTAGCGGAAATTTTGAGCAGTTCGGAGAACCGGCAAATACCCCCTCTGGCTGGCTCCAGACTGGGGTGAAAATGGAGATTTTGCAGTATCCTTCCCCCAGAATTGGGGATGGAATGGGGATTTTGTAGTATCCTTCCCCTGGAGTGGGGAGGGAATGGGGATTTTGTAGTATCCTTCCCCTAGAATGAGGTGGGAATGGAGATTTTGCAGTATCCTTCCCCCAGAATTGGGGACGGAATGGGGATTTTGTAGTATCCTCTCCATTCCCCTGGAGTGGGGAGGGAATGGAGTTTTTGCAATATCCATCCCCCAGGAGTGGGGAGGGAATGGGGATTTTGTAGTATCCTTCCCCTGGAATGGGGTGGGAACGGAGATTTTGCAGTATCCTTCCCCTGCCACGCCCACCAAGCCACACCACACCCAGTAAGCCACGCCTACTGAACCGGTAGTAAAAAAAAAATTGGATTTCACCTCTAATGTCTAATGATCTAATGTCATTTGAACCACACTTGGCCTGCGAAGAAATCTTCTCTCACCTCTCCTTTGCATGCAGCCAGAAGGAATGGCATTTTAGCTACCCTAAATAGAATCGGAGCATACAAACAGGTTGCCAAGTAACAGCTTCTGAACAAAGTATGTCTACTAATAATAAAGAATGGCAGAGAGAGGTGGTTCTGCTTTTAGTCCAGTTTTTTTCTGTAGCAAGGGCAAGGCCACCCCATTAATTTGACACTTAAAAAAAAAATTCCTTTTGTATAGAGAAGAATGGAGCCCACGGATTATTTCTTTCCATGAGGGACTGTGTTGGGATGATTTTAGTCAATCAATCCAAACAGAGTTGGAAGTGGGGGTGGCTTGCTGGGGGTTTGCAGGATTCGGGAGAACCTCTAGGTAAGATTCTGTGCAGTTTGGAGAACTCCCAAATCCCACTCCTGGCTGGTCCCGCCCTACCTCTCCCAGGAGCCCTCACTTCAGAGGTGGGTTTCAGCAGGTTCTGACCAGTTCTGGAGAACCGGTAGCGGAAAATCTGAGTAGGTCGGAGAACCGGTAAATACCACCTCTGACTGGCCCCACCCCCATCTATTCCCTGCCTCCTGAGTCCCAGATGATCAGGAGGAAATGAGGATTTTGCAGTAACCTTCCCCTGGAGTGGAGAGGGAATGGAGATTTTGCAGTAACTTTCCCCTGCCACACCCACCGAGCCACACCCACAGAACTGGTAGTAAAAAATTTTGAAACCCACCACTGCCCCATGTGGCCCATTTTAGTATGTGCAGGTTGTGCATGGAAGCTCGGGGGAAGGTGAAAAAATGTGCCTATTGGAAGTTCGGATAGGTTGGAAACGGGTCCGTTTCCGGCCTCCAGAGGGCCTCTGGAGCCTGGGGAGGCCGTTTCTCACCCTCCTGGAGTCTTGAGGAAAGCCTCTGGAGCCTGGGGAGGGCAAAAATGCATCCCTCCCACCACCCAGCGGTGGGATTCAGCCAGTTTGCACCACTTGGGGAGAACTGGTTGTTAACTTTGGCAAACTGGTTGTTGGAAGAAATCATTAGGGCAGAGAACCAGCTGTTAAATTACTGGAATCCCACCACTGCCCCCGCCATGGTGTAGGAGGCCAACTAGGCCACACCCACCATGACCACACCCACCCAGCAACCAGGCGGAGAACCCCTTGCTAAAATTTTTGAAGCCCACCCCTGGTTGAAAGGGACCTTGGAAGTCTTCTAATCCAGCCCCCTGCTCAAGCAGGGGATCCTATACGATTTCAGACAAGTGAGTGTCCAGTCTCTTCATAAAACCGTACAGTGATGGAGCACCCTCAAGATCTGGAGGTGAGCTCTTGCACTGGTGAATTGTCCTCACAGTTAGGAAGTTTCTCCTTAATTCCAGGTTGCTTCTCCCCTTGATTAGTCTCCATCCATTGCTTCTTGTTCTGCCCTCTGGTGCTTTGGAAAATACATTCTGCAAATATATGTACAAATGAACATCTAGCTTACCAGCAGATCAGAAATGCGATTACAAGTTTTGCAACGGGCAAAGTTACAGAACGCTCTGTCAAAATAGTGTATTTGTTGGAGTATAAGACGCACCTTAGTTTTTGGGGAGGAAAATAAGAAAAAAGCTGATTGGCAGCTGATTGGCCTCCCGGAATACCCCCAATCAGCTGTTCCCAGAGGTGAATTTTAGCAAGAGGTTCCTTAGTTTTGAGCTCAGTGCCTTGCTTTTTTCTTCTCTCCCCCCTTTTATTTTTCTGCTTCTGAAAGCCTCCAAAACAGCTTCAGAAAAAAAGCCTCTGAAGCTCTGTTTGGGGGCTTTTTTTTCTGAATCTGTTTTGGAGGCTTTTTTTTCTGAAGCTCTGTTTGGGGGCTTTTTTTCTGAAGCTCTGTTTGAAGGCTTTTTTTCTGAAGCTCTGTTTGGAGGCTTTTTTTTCTGAGGCTCTGTTTGGAGGCTTTTTTTCTGAAGCTCTGTTTGGAGGCTTTTTTCTGAAGCTCTGTTTGGAGGCTTTTTTTTCTGAAGCTCTGTTTGGGGCTTCTTTTCTGAAGCTTCATTTCTGATGCTTTCTTCAGCCTCTGAAACCTCCATTTGAGAAGCTGGGCGGGGCTACATTCAGAGTATAAGACGCACCCAGATTTTCACCTTCTTTTTGGGGAAAAAAAGATGCGTCTTATCCTCCAAAAAATATGGTAGGTAAGAATAATAAACTGGTTTTACATACTATAAAGGAAGAGCACCGAGTCCAAGAGAAAAGTTGGCTTCAAGCCAAAACACCTGCAGGATTCAAAACAAGATGTTTGCTAGAGTTGTGCAAATATTCTAATTTAAAGATACTCTCAAGTCTCTGGGTTAAATTGACTTTCCAGATTGAATTGGTAAGCAAAGGTGCAAGGATGTATTATAGTGGGCGCTTCTGAAATTCACTCAGATGCATTAGATGCTTTCATGTACGCAAAGACATGGCTTTTCTCCACCTGTTTCAATCGCCAAATGAAGTCAGTTGAAATTGTAACAGATTAACAGAGTTGGAAGGGACCTTGTAGGTCATCTAGTCCAACCCCCTAACCAAGCAGGAGACCCTACTCCATTTCCGACAAATGGCAATCCAATCTCTTCTTGAAAGCCTCCAGTGATGAAGTTCCCACAACTTCCCAAGGCAACTTCTGTTCCATGTGTTGATTGTTCTCACTGTCAGGAAATTTCTCTTTATTTCTAGGTTGAATCTCTCCTTGGTCAGTTTCCATCCATTATTCCTTATCTGGCCTTCAGAAATAGCTTGACCCCTCTTCCTCTCTTTGGCAACCTCTCAAATACTGGAACGCTGCTATCATGCCTCCCCTGGTCCTTCTCTTCACTAGACTAGCCATTCAGTTTGATGATTTGGTTCAAGGAGCTGGACTGAAAGACCATCAATTCCTGAATGGATTCAACTTCTGGCATCAGATCCATTTTCTATATCAGTCTAAGAAATAACAGAAGAGCAGAGTCAGGAGGGATTTTGGAAGTTTTCCAGTTCAACACCCTGCTCAAGTATACCATTTCAGACTCTCCAATGTCTTCTTTAAAACTTCCAGTGTTGGTGCACGCACAACTTCTGGAGGAAAACTGTTCCACTGATTAACTGTTCTCACCGTCAGGAAATTTCTCCACCGTTGTAAGTTGGATCTCTCTTTAATGATATTCCATCTCCTTTCTATTTTTGCCTTCTCCTGTCTTCAGGTGCATTGGAGAATAGTTCACCCCCTCTTCTCTGTAACAGGTTCATAGATATAGGAAGACTGCTGTCATGTCACCCCAATCCTTCTTTTCATTAAACTAGACATACACAAGTCCTGCAACCGTTCTTCATATAGTTTTATCCTCCGGTCCCCTAATCATCTTTGTTGCTCTTCCCTGCACTGTTTCTAGACTTTCAACATCTTTTTTTTTATATATTGTGGACTTCCTTAAGACAGGGTCTTTAAGCATTCTCCAAAGAATGCCATATTTAACCTTTGGGACCCTCCTCTTTCAAAACTGGAGCCTGGGAGCCATTGCTGAGCCAAATAGATGATGTTTCAAGAATTCTTTGTATGTTTCAGCCTCCAGTCCCCCCCCCTTTTTTTCTGGATTTGAATTGGAATTTTGCCGAGTTTTTTTTAATTGAAAAAGTTTTACAAATACAAGTTTTCCATCCCCCCCCCAATTTCCCCCCCTACCCCCCTATCCCCCTTCCCCTCCCATCCCACCCTTGGCTTCCCTTACAAAAATTATTATTCTTATACAGTCCACAGATATTAAACAAAACAAAACAAAAAAGGTGAAATCCAAATAAGGTATCATATCAGACATTTCTCTCATCTAATCTACCCCCTATCAGTAGTAAAAAAATTTCTAAATAACATCCAAGTAGTAATTATCTGCATATATCAATCCCCCTTATTACAAGATAAAATCCAAAACATAATTTCCCCCAATTACTCATCCCCCCATTTAAACTATTTCCTAGATAACATAATCTACATAACATTCTATATCAATATATCAGTCTCCAATTGATCCCAGTTTTTTGCCCAGTTTTCATGGGGTTATTATTATGAGTTTATTATAAGCTATGGTGGTGCAATGGTTAGAGTGCAGTACTGCAGGCTACTTCTGCTGACTGCCGGCTGCCTGCAATTTGGCAGTTCGATTCTCACCAGGCTCAAGGTTGACTCAGCCTTCCATCCTTTCGAGGGTGGTAAAATGAAGACCCCGATTGTTGGGGGAAAGAGGCTGACTCTGAAAACCGCTTAGAGTGGGCTATAAAGCACTGTGAAGTGGTAGCTAAGTCTAAGTGCTATTGCTATTATCTCTTTCAATTACAACTCTTCAAAAACATTACCCAGGAAAAGATGTGATCACATCCATGGGCACCACTCATATGTCCCACCAGAAGTTGTGGGCGCTCCATCACTGGAGGCTTTTAAAAAGAGATTGGACAACCATTTGTCTGAAATGGTATAGGGCCATGATGGTGAACCCAGAGCCCTCTCTACGGGCACGCCAGCCAGTGCCCCAGCCCAGCTCCTCCCTGCTTGCGCATGCGCCTCCCGTTGGCCAGCTGGTCCTTGGGTCTCTACCATGCATGCCTGGGGGGTGCATGGAGATACATAGGAAGGCAGAGCACATGCATGTGGTAGTGGGCGCTCGCATTGCATTTTGGGCCTTGTGCACACCCCGCACCCCATTTTGGGCCTGGAAGGCCTCCTGTGCCAACCTGGAAACCAAAACAGGGCACGGGGGCCCAGCACAAGGACCCCGTTGCATCTCGTTTTGGACCTGGAAAGCCCCCTGCACCAACCTGGAAGCCAAAAATGGGCAGGGGGGGACACATGTGTGGAGGGCAGGGGAAGCACGAGGAGGGTCACGCATGTATGTGCAGGGGTGGGGGGAGCATGGGGGGTTATGGGTGCATGCATGGGGGGCATGTGGGTGCATATACGGGTGGGCATGTGGGCCCACACATGCTTTCGGTACACAATGACAAAAAGGTTAGCCATCACTGGTATAGGGTTTTCCTGTTTTGTTTTGTTTTTAAATTTGATTTATATGCCGCCCTTCTCAGAAGACTCAGGGCAGCTTACAATGCATTAAGCAACAGCCTTCATACTTTTGTATATTTATACAAAGTCAGCTTATTGCCCCCACAAACTGGGTCCTCAATTTACCTACCTTGGAAAGGATGGAAGGCTGAGTCAACCTTGAGCCTGATGAGATTCGAACTTACAGTAATTGTGGACAGCTGATGTTAATCACAATGCTTTAGTCTGCTGAGCTATCCAGGCTCTGAGCAAGGAGTTGGACTAGAAGACCTCCAAGGTCCCTTTCAACTCTATTTTTCAGTTATTCTGCCCCCAAGCAGCACGCCGTCAAACCAGTGGTGGGTTGCTACCGGTTCACACCAAATCGGGCGAACAGGTAGCAAAGGGTGGCAGGAGGCTCCGCCCATCTGCCTGGATGCTACTGTGCATGCGCAGAAGTGCCGCACACACACACATATGAGCGAACCGGTAGTGACGGGATTTGGAACCTGCCTCAAACATCTCCCATAGTGTGGAAAAATGGAAAGAAGAAGGAAGAGCCATTGTCATAAAGCAAAACAGAATTCCACTCGCTATCAACATATTTATTTTCAAGATTGTCTGTAGTTCCCAACGGAACACCAGGGGTCATTTTCAAAGTCTGTTTCATCTTCCGGCAATGCTCTTTTTTTTATCCTCTTCACAATAGCGTTATCCATTTTTCCCTGAATAAATAAGACTCCATCAGCAACTTGTTTTGAGCCGGCCTATAAGGTCTTTTCCAAATGTTGAATGGGCCCCAGTGTGAAGTTTGGGGGAGAAAAAGCTTTGGTTGTTATAAGCAGAAAAAGTCACTTTCTCAGCTCTAGGGAACTGCTGACAAACAGCAAGGGGCAATACAAAATTTGATTTTTTCAATATCCTGATTCAATTTCTTTGACTGATTTGCTCTATGCCCCGTCAATCCAACCAGATTCTCAGCAGTTCACAAGAAATAGGAATGACATTAAAAACCCAGTAATATTTATTTATTTATTTATTACATGCATTTATATGCCGCCCTTCTCCCGAAGGACTCAGGGCGGCGAACACAAGTTAAGAAACATGTACAATAAAATCACACTTTAAATCAAATAACTAATTAATGATAAATAAGAAACCCAGAATCAGAGTCAGCCTATTTGCTTGAACAGCCAAGTCTTCAGCTCCCAACGAAAGGAGCGGAGATCAGAAGCCGTCCGGAGCTCGGTAGGTAATTCATTCCAGAGGGTGGGAGCACCCACAGAGAACGCCCTACCCCTGGGCACCGCTAGATGACATTGGCTCGCCGATGGGACCCTGAGGAGAGCGGCCCTATGTGAGCAAACAGGACAGTGGGAAGCAGGCAGGAGAAGGTCCTGTAAATATCCTGGACCTAAATCATGTAGGGCCTTATAAGTGAGAACCAGCACCTTGAAGCGGACCCGGAGAACCACTGGTAACCAGTGCAGCTGACGCAGGAGGGGTGTTATATGGGAGTAACGAGGGGCTCCTGTAACAACCCGTGCGGCTGCATTCTGGATCAGCTGGATAGAATAGAATAGAATAGAATAGAATAGAATAGAATAGAATAGAATAGAATAGAATAGAATAGAATAGAATAGAATAGAATAGAATAGAATAGAATAGAATAGAATAGAATAGAATAGAATAGAATAGACCCAAAAATTTGGCTCTGCTGTTGGCCTGGAGCTCATGACAGTGAACCTATGGCAAGTGTGCCCAAAGTGGCACACAGAGCCATTATTCCGGGCACACGAGCTGTCGCCCAATTCTCCTGCAGCTGTGCATGCGTGTGCATCCCAGCTGGTGTTTCGGCCTCCGGTGCATATGCGTTCAGGGGACCCAGCTGGTCTTCGAAGCTCTCCTGTGCATGCTTAAGCATTTGTGCATGCACACAAGAGTACTTGCACACTGCACACACATGCACAGATGGCGTTCGTGTGCATGCATTGTATGCGTGAAAACCACATGCATGCACAGATGGTGCGATTGTGTGCACAGTGCACAAGGGAGCCACACAAAGCCTGAATGCATACGCAGATGGTGTGATTGCATACACAACACATGGGAGGCACACACAAAAGTTGTGCACATGTGCAGATGGTGTGGTTGCATGCTCAGCGCAAGGGGAGGAGTCCCGCATTAGCCCCAGTGGTGGGTTGTCCCTGGTTTGGACCAGTTCGCAAGAACCAGTAGTAAAACCGGTGGGAGGCCCCGCCCACCACCCCTGTTGTCATCATCAGTGATCTGCAAGGCGCATACACAAGTGAAGTAAGCACATGCGCGATCCCGTTGCGAACCGGTAGTAAAGGTAAGTAGAACCCACCCCTGATTAGCATGAAGTGTGTACCTGTTCAGCACTCAGTGAGGAAAAGGTTGCACCACTGTCCTATAGGGTCCTGCTATGTTCTGGGTAGCTGATAGGATAAGTAAATTAAAGATGCTCACCTCCGTGCTGCCCATCATTTTGGTTTTTTTATTTTTTAAACTTTTTATTCTAATTGTATTTTAGCACTTTTTAACTTTGTGTTCTACTGAAAGCCACCCAGAGGCTCTGTATTAGTGAGATGGAGATACTGATGGCAGTATAGAAGGCGGTATAGAAATTTAATAAATAAATAAGAATTTACAAAATTGAAAACTTCAATAAAACACAAAAACAAAATCATAGCCATAATATAAACATTAGCCATAATAATTGTTACGAACAGCTCAGTCTTCACAGCATGCTTTGTTAGGTGTTGGATAGGATAGGATAGGATAGGATAGGATAGGATAGGATAGGATAGGATAGGATAGGATAGGATAGGATAGGATAGGATAGGACAGGACAGGACAGGACAGGACAGGACAGGACAGGACAGGACAGGGGAGAGGAGGAGAGGAGAGGAGAGGAGAGGAGAGGAGAGGAGAGGAGAGGAGAGGGGAAGGGAAGGGAAGGGAAGGGAAGGGAAGGGAAGGGAAGGGAAGAGAAGAGAAGAGAAGAGAAGAGAAGAGAAGAGAAGAGAAGAGAAGAGAAGAGAAGAGAAGAGAAGAGAAGAGAAGAGAAGAGAAGAGAAGAGAAGAGAAGAGAATTTTTCATTGGCCAAGTGTGATTGGACACACAAGGAATTTGTCTTGGTGCATACGCTCTCACTGCATATAAAGGAAAAGATACGTTCATCAAGAATCATAAAGTACAACACTTAATGATAGTCATAGGGTACAAATAAGCAATCAGAAAACAATATCAATCGTAGGGATACAAGCAACAAAATTACAGTCATACAGTCATAAGTGGAGGGAGATGGGTGGTGGGAATGATGAGAAGATTAATAGTAGTGCAGACTTAGTAACTAGTTTGACAGCGGTGAGGGAATTATTTGTTTAGCAGAGTGATGGCGTTTGGGGAAAAAACTGTTCTTGTGTTTAGTTGTTCTGGTGTGCAGTCCTCTATAACGTGGTTTTGAAGGTAGGATTGAAACAGTTTATGTCCAGGATGTGAGGGGTCTGTAGATATTTTCACAGCCCTCTTTTTGACTTGTGCAGTATACAGGTCCTCAATGGAAGGCAGGTTGGTAGCCATTGTTTTTTCTGCATTTCTAATTATCCTCTGAAGTCTGTCTCTGTCTTGTTGGGTTGCAGAGCCAAACCAGACAGTTATAGAGGTGCAGATGACAGACTCAATAATTCCTCTGTAGAACTGGATCAGCAGCTCCTTGGGCAGTTTGAGCTTTCTGAGTTGGCGCAGGAGACCAACTAGGGATTTGAACCACCGAACCACCGACCTTTCTGATCGACAAGCTCAGTGTCTTAACCACTGAGCCACCTAGTCAGGCTGACACTTAGTCTGCCCTCTTCAGTAGACTTGAGCAATCTCTGTAACAGTCAGAAACTTCAACACATGCAACGTTGAAGTCTCTTCTGGTAATTGCAAAGTTCAATCAGAAGTACAAGATGATCCAAGTTGCTTGTTGAAGCAAGGCACGTCCCCTTGATGGAACTCAGTTGCCTTCACACTCCAAATGGCCCCATCAGAGTGAATCAAAGCGTCCTTCAAAAACCTAACGCCTACCTTACACTTATCTTATGAAGGGGTTGAAGGTCCCCCATGGATTTCGAAATCAGAAATGATGGCTCTGTAATGAGAATGGACAATTAGGGTCCGAAAAGGGGAGCTGGAGAGATGACCTTCAGGAACAAACAGACAAGATGGTTTGCCTTTTTTCTTCCTATCCTTCTTTTCTAAAGGCACCTGAGTGCATCTCAGATGGACCTCATGCTGGATAATGTGCGTAAAAGCTTTCCTCTCTCTCTCTCTCTCTGTCTTTCTCTGTCTCTCTCTGTGTCTGTGTTTGTCTCTCTCTCTCTTTCTCTCTGTCTCTATCTCTCTGTCCTGTGTGTATGTGGTCTCTCTCTCTCTCTCTCTCTCTCTCTCTCTCTCTGTCTTTCTCTGTCTTTCTCTGTGTATGTCTTTGTCTCTCTCTGTGTCTCTCTCTCTCTGTGTGTCTTTCTCTCTCTCTGTCTTTCTCTGTCTCTCTCTGTCTTTCTGTGTGTGTGTGTGTGTCTCTGTCTCTCTGCCTCTCTCTTTGTCTCTCTCTCTGTCTTTCTCTGTCTCTCTCTGTGTCTGTGTTTGTCTCTCTCTCTCTCTCTCTCTCTCTCTCTTTCTCTGTCTCTGTGTGTGTGTGTCTTTGTCTCTGTCTCTGTCTCTCTCTCTCTCTCTCTCTGTCTTTCTCTCTCTCTCTCTCTCTCTCTGTCTTTCTCTGTCTCTCTGTCTCTCTTTGTCTTTCTCTGTGTGTGTGTGTCTCTGTCTCTCTGCCTCTCTCTCTCTCTCTATCTCTCTGTCTTTCCCTGTCTCTCTGTCCCGTCTCTCTGTCTGTCTCTGTCTCTGTCTCTCTCTCTCTCTCCTTCCCCCAAGCCTGGATTTTCCTTGTTTTGCTTTCTTTCTTTCTTTTTTCGGCAGGAGAAGGAGTGGAAAGAGGAATGATCAGCGAAAGGGAGAGATTTCTGCTGAATTTGATTTGCGGTGTGACTCAGCATTGCTTCTCAGCGGCTTGCATGAGTACCAGTTTCTCGGAGAGAAAGACGCTCCACCTGATAGATGGGAATGCACTTTAATATTGGCAATCGACAGACTCTCTGTGTAACGGAGACTTCCGGCAAAAATGACCTGCTTTTTTCCAATCTCCACAACAGAAAGACTGTTACGGATGTTTGTTTGTTTTTTATGATTATGATTATTATTCTTTTTATTCAGTCCTACGAGCAACCAGGAGTGGTGACATCCCACAATGCTCATGTAGGGGGATGAGCCTTCCTGAAAAGCAATTCTTGTTATTTTATTACTGAGTTATTTATATCCCACTTTTATTGTTACTCAAGGTGATGATCATACCTAACATTCCTTCCTCCAGCCTTGTAAAGAGGTTGGGATGAGAGAAAGGGATTGGCTTAAGGTCACCCAGTTGACTTTCAGGCCTAAGGGAGGACTAGAACTCACAGTCTCCTGGAGATTGGCCCAAAGACATCCAACCAGCTTTCATATCTAAGGTGGAACTAGAACTCTCAGGTTCCTGGTGATTGGCCCAAAGACATCCAACCAGCTTTCATAACTTAGATGGGAGTAGAATTCTCATCCTGGTGATTGGCCCAAAGTCACCCAGTCAGCTTTCATAACTAAGGTGGAACTAGAACTCTCAGGATCCTAGTGATTGGCCCAAATGCACCCAGTGGGTTTTCATGCCTAAATTTGGACTTTTCCCATAGAAAGGAAATACATGAGAATAACAGAGCTGTGAGGCATCTGGAGGTCTTCTACTCCAGCCCCTTGCTTAAGCAGGAGCCCCTATACCAATGATGGTGAATCTTTTTGCCATCGCATGCCAAAAGCAGGGGGAGAGCGGGAGGTCGCCCACACCCATAATGCAATGCCCCCCACACGACCCCCCCCCCTCCCGTGCATGCGTGTGTGAACCCCTGCGGCCCGTTTTGGGCCTGGCAAGCCTCCCTGAAGCCTCCTGGGACCAAAAATGGGCCGCGGGGGGAGTGACAGCCCCGCCGGGGCCCATTTTGGCATGGGGGAGCACTGCTCCCTCATGCTCCCCTACCCCCATGCATACACGTGAGACCCCCTCCTGCCTCCGTGCATGCAAGCAAGACCCCCACGCATGAGTGCACGTCTCCCACATGCGCCCCGCCCCCAGAGACCCAAAAATCATGGCTACCCAGTCTCTTCTTTAAAACCACCAGCGATGGAGCATCCACAGCTTCTGAAGGTTAATTGTCCTCACTGTTAATTGTTCTCACTTGGTTCTAGATTGCTTCTCTCTTTGATTGGTTTCCGTCCATTGTGCCTTGTCTTGCCTTCTGGTGTTTTGGAAATAGGTTGACCCCCCTCTTCTTTGGGGCAGCCCCTTAGATATTGGAACACTGCTACCATGTCATTCCTAGTTCTTCTTTTCATCAGACTATATTTATTTATTTATTTATTTATTTATTTATTTATTTATTTATTTATTTGTTTATTTGTTTATTTATTTATTTATTTATTTATTTATTTATTTATTTATTGGTTCGATTTATATGCCGCCCTTCTCCAGAGACTCAGGGCAGCTTACAATGCATTAAGCAATAGCCTTCATACTTTTGTATAGACCTGCTTAGTAGGGCTTTCGCCCCCCCCCCAAGCGGTGTTCTTTTTTATACAAAGTCAGTTTACAGTTTATTGCCCCCACAATCTGGGTCCTCATTTTACCTACCTTGAAAGGATGGAAGGCTGAGTCAACCTTGAGCCTGGTGAGATTTGAACTTGCAGTAATTGCAGGCAGCTGGCAGCTAAGTGCTATTTAACAGTGCTTTAGTCCACTGTTCCACCAAGGCTCTATCCCAATGTTTTACTTGCAATTGGTGTTGAGCACAGAGGAATGCTAAAAAAAGAAAAGAAAAGAAAAGAAAAGAAAAGAAAAGAAAAGAAAGAAAGAAAGAAAGAAAGAAAGAAAGAAAGAAAGAAAGAAAGAAAGAAAGAAAGAAAGAAAGAAAGGATGGAAGGCTGAGTCAACCTTGAGCCTGGTGAGATTTGAACTTGCAGTAATTGCAGGCAGCTGGCAGCTAGGTGCTATTTAACAGTGCTTTAGTCCACTGCTCCACCAAGGCTCTATCCCAATGTTTTGCTTGCAATTGGTGTTGAGCACAGAGGAATGCTAAAAAAAGAAAAGAAAAGAAAAGAAAAGAAAAGAAAAGAAAAGAAAAGAAAAGAAAAGAAAAGAAAAGAAAGAAAGAAAGAAAGAAAGAAAGAAAGAAAGAAAGAAAGAAAGAAAGAAAGAAAGAAAGAAAGAAAGAAAGAAAGGATGGAAGGCTGAGTCGACCTTGAGCCTGGTGAGATTTGAACTGCCAAATTGCAGTCAGCCGGCAGTCAGCAGGAGTAGCCTGCAGTACTGCACTCTAACCACAACGCCACCGTGGCATATTATTTGGAGTATGCTTAACCCCCGCTGGTTCTATGTGATTGTTGGTATGGGTAACATGTTCTGAATATGATTTAGGGGCCTGAACTATTTAGATCAGAGGTGTCTGACCTTGAAAACTTTGAGACTTGTAGACTTCAATTCCCAGAATTCTGAGGAGTTGGGGGACATCTGCAAATAGGGAGTTCTGTGAGTTGAAGTCCACAACAGTGGTGGGTTCCTCCCGGTTAGGCCCGGTTTTCCCAAGCCGGTAGTGGTGACGATATGATGTCACCGAACCGGCTCTGCCCCCCTGCTCCCCGTGCCCACCCCACCCCCTGTGCCCCCTCAACCCTGCCCCGCGTTATTCTTACCTTTTATTTGGCCCCACCCCCAATCTATTGCTGCCTCCTGAGTCCCAGCTGATAGATAGAGGGAAAAAAACTGTTTAAACTCTTGCCGCAGGGCTTCAAAGGGCTGCCCTACAGCTGATCAGTGTTAAAAGAAAACAAATGAGTAGACCGGTGCCTGCAAAAATACAGGAATAGATCAATGCCTGCAAAAAATGAATGGTAGATTGGTATAGCTCTGCAAGCAGTTAAAAGCCTGGTAGAACAGTACCTCTGCTCAATCCTAAATAATTGTCACATGACCATCAAGCCACACCCACAAAATAAGCCACGCCCACAGAAATGGTAGTAAAAAAAATTTAGAACCCATCCCTGGTCCACAAGTCTTGAAGTTGCCGAGGTTGGACATCCCTGCTTTAGATACTGTATATACCTACAATCCATACCACAGTTGAACTGATGGCTCAGGGTCACCATGCAATAAATCATCAATTAAAACTTTGTCATCTTCCTGAAAGCATAAAATATAAGGGATTTTTTTTTGGGGGGGGGGGGACATACCAGCAGGAGAAGAAGACATTGGGAGACAAACCACTTTGGAACTTTGGTTCAAAATTTATGTTGCACTGAGTCTGGGTTATATATATTTTCATAGCGAACTGGCTGACCCTGAATTTAAGCATCCTTTGTAATATTTCCAGAGGGCGTACATAATTACCTGATTCCTTCCTAAAAATCAACTGAACTATCTCACTTTGTGCCAGGTCTACGCACAATAAATGTAGAAGATGGGCAAGCAAGTACTCTATAAGACATAGTGTATCTCATTAGACAGACAGAGTGGATGCAATCTGGGAATTTTGAGAGAAGAAGCAGAGAGGTGGGGCAGACAATTTTTAAAAAAGTACTCGAAAATTTAAAAATAAATTAAATGCATTGTATCTCCCACAGAGATAGGGTAGTCATTTAACTATCAATTGGGACATTTGAAAATGTGCGAAGGATAAGGTATAATAGAATAACAGAGTTGGAAGGGACCTTGGAGGTCTTCTAGTCCAACCCCCTGCTTAGGCAGGAAACCCTACACCACTTCAGACAAAGGGTTATCCAACCTCTTCTTTAAAACTTCCAGTGTTGGAGCATTCACAACTTCTGGAGGCAAGTTGTGCCACTGATGAATTGTTCTCACTGTCAGGAAATTTCTCCTTAGTTCTAAATTGCTTCTCTCCTTGATTAGTGTCCACCCATTGCTTCTTGTCCTACCCTCAGGTGCTTTGGAGAATAGTTTGACTCCCTCTTCTTTGTAGCAACCCCTGAGACAGTAGAGGGTGCTCCCGGTTCGCACCGGTTTGCAAGAACCGATAGTAAAAATTTGTAGTAGTTCCAAGAACCGGTAATAACATTGGCTGGCCACCCCCCACAAACCAGTCCCCAGCCCAGTCGCCGCTCGCTTACCCCGCCCACCTCATCAGAGGCTTTTTTTTTTTTACTTTTCAAAGCATTTTTTCTACCACCTCTTCGGCCAAAAAAATGCTTTTAAAAGTAAAAAAAAAAGCCTCTGATGATCCTGCTGCTTAGCTAGGATCGCCAGAGGCTTTTCAAAGCATGGTTTTCTGCAACCTCTTAAGGTTGTAGAAAAAATGCTTTGAAAAGTAAAAAAAAAAAAAAGTTGGCCATGCCCACCCATCCCATTAACCCTGCACCAAGCCACGACCACAGAACCAGTAGTAAAAAAATTTAGAACCCACCCCTGCTCTGAGATATTGGAACACTGCTATCATGCCTCCCCTAGTCCTTCTTTTAATTAAACTCGACATACCCAGTTCCTGCAATCGTTCTTCATATGCTGTAGCTTCCAGTCCCCTAATCATCTTTATTGCTGTTCTCTGTACTCTTTCTAGAGTCTAGAATAAACACAGCAATTCCAATTATTTCCGAAGCCAACTGCAAACCATCCAAATGTCACATGTAAACCTTTGATTTATGAGGTTATGAACATTTTTAATATTATTTCCTTGTTGACGACTTCAGTTTCAACTTTTGCTTCCAAGTTTTGATCTTTAATGATCTGTGGTCAGGGGGGCTTTTTATCAGGTTTGCCTGATGTACCAGTTGTGTCCCTTTCTGGACTGGGACGCCTTGCGCACAGTCACTCACGCCCTCAACATGTCCTGTCTGGACTACTGCAATGCTCTCTACATGGGGCTCTCCTTGAAGAGCACCCAGAGGCTCCAACTAGTCCAGAATGTGGCCGCGCGGGTGATTATGGGTGTGATTCATCGCACCCATGTGACACCTCTCTTGCGCGAGCTGCACTGGCTCCCGGTGGTCTTCCGGGTGCAGTTCAAGGTGTTGGTTACCACCTTTAAAGCACTCCATTGCTTAGGGCCTGGATATTTACAGGACCACCTTCTGCCACCAATAGCCTCCCACCGACCAACATGCTCCCACAGAGAGGGGGTCCTCAGGGTGTCGTCAGCAAAACAATGTAGGCTGGTGACCCCCTGAGGAAGAGCTTTCTCTGTGGGGGCACCCGCCCTCTGGAATGAACTACCTCCTGGGATATGTATGATTCCCAATCTCCGCACCTTTCACCGGGCCCTTAAGACCCTGTTATTTCAGCAGGCTGGCCTGACTGATTAACAATTCGGATGGGGTATTTTAAATTATGGGTTTAATAACTAAGAAGACCAAATTTTTTAAATTCTATTTTAAAGGGGTTTTAAATGTTGTAGGGTTCATTGTTTTATTATGGCTGTACACCACCCTGAGTTCCTCAGGAGAAGGGCGGTATATAAATCTAATAAATAAAATAAAATAAATAAAATAATCTCTTATATGCCTTGACATTGAGGTATCCCTTGGATTATCTTCACTCTGGTTTGATTGACTCACTATGGGACTGCTGGAGAATTTACTAGAAGGTCCCAAATCTAGGAAGATGAGAGGGATGGAGACCAACATACATTTATCTCTGGTGGCAACAGTGTTATGGAACTAGCTGTCCTCTGAAATCGAGCTAGCCCCGAGGAAATCATTAAAGAGCCAGTTTGGTCTGCTGGTTAATGCAGGAGATCATGAGTTCTAGTCCCACTTTAGGCATGAAAGTCAGTTGTGTGACTTCAAACCAATCAACAGGAAACTCGCTTCTAATTCCCCCCTTAGGCAGGAAAGCCGATTGGGGAATTTATGGCCAATCAACAGGACATTGTAAATTCTAATCCTACCTTGGCACAAAAGTCAGTGGGTGACTTTGGGCCAGTCACCAGGAGATAAAGCCATAGAAAGTTCTAGTCCTACCAATCATCAGGAGATAAAGCCATAGAAAGTTCTAGTCCAGTTGGGTAAATTTGGACCAGTCACTCTCTCTCTCTCAGCCCAACCCAACCCACCTTACGGGATTGTTGTGAGGATAATAAGTGGAGGAAAGGGTCTTAAATGTTTGTTATTTATAAAAACAATATAAGAAATGGAATGTTTTAGGAGAATCTTTGAGTTATCAATGTTACCATCTACTTGTATTGCTATTTTATGACATTACCTGCAGTTTAATCATCGTTTATTATCATTATAATAAATGATGAGCCTGAGTAGCATAGGGGGCTAATGCCTCCTACTAAAGGCAGCAATTAACATCCAGCTGCCTATAATTCTGTGAGTTCAATCCTAGCCAGGCTCAAGGTCGACTCAGCCTTCCATCCTTTCTAAGGTGGGTAAATTGAGGACCCAGTTTGTGGGGGCAATAAGCTGACTTTGTATAAATATACAAGAGTATGAAGGCTATTGCTTAACGCACTGTAAGCCGCCCTGAGTCTCCGGAGAAGGGCGGCATATAAATCAAATTAAATAAATAAATAAATAAATAATTATCTTAAAGAACTTCTATTGTGCCTATTGAGGCCTCATAGTGGGGATTTTAACCCACTGACAGTCCCTGCATTGCATCAGGAAAAAAAAAAAAGCAAAGGAATGACTTCATCCCCAGAAGCAAACATTCTTGAAAAATGTAAAATGTCATGGAAGAAAAATGAATACAGCAGTGTTGTATTCCCAATGAAAAATGTTGATTTTCTACCAGCTTGGTTAACCAATGTCTCTTTAAGAGGTTAAAGTGGTTTTCTTTTCTGCCTCTTGTCCAACACAGATAATCTTCTTCTTCTTCTTTCTCTGAATAAATGTGAATATTCCCCATCAGACAGCCTAGGGGGGGTGTTGCTGTATTTTTCATCCTAAATGTGGAAATTTCCAAATGCGTTTGGAAATGCAATTCACTGTCTGAATGTGGGCAAAATTCCATGAAACCTCCTGAATAAACAGCTTGGATGAAGGCAGAGGAGGGGAGGGCTCAAAAATCAGGCACATTGCTCAATGCCTAGCCTACGTTAAGAGGAGGAATAATACAGCAGGATGTTGCTGGCAGCAGACAAGGAAATCTACAACTATTTCATTCTGTTGGGGTCCTTCATTCTTTTGGGTGGAATTACTCTTTAGCAATAAGCTTTATTATACAGAAAGCAATGAGCACCTGTGCAGGTGCAGGTGTGTGTTTAATCTCCTTGAACTGTTCCAGATGTTCAGACCTGCAACAATGGCCATGGAATACAGGTTCAAACATGTACAGTATAACATTCCAAAGAGTTATTCAAGAGATTTCAGGATGGGAACTAGAAAGAACCTTGGAGGTCTTCTAAGCCAACCCCTTGGCCAAGGGAGAAGTCCTTATATCAACCTGGACAAATGGCTGCCCCATCTTTTCTGAAAACCTTCAGTGATGGAGCATTGGTGACTTCTCAAGATAAGCTGTTCCACAGATGAATTGTTTTCACTGTCAGGAAATTCCTCCTTAATTGCAGGTTGGATCTTTCCTTGATTAGTTTCCATCCGTTGTTTCTTGTCCTGCCTTCAGGGGCTTTGCAAAAGAGGTTGCAAAAGAGCCCCATAAATATTGGAACATTGCTATCACGTCTCTTCTAGTCCTTCTTTTCACTAACTAGCCCTACCCAATTCCTGCAACTATTCTTCGTATGCTTTAGTCTCCAGCCCCCTAATTATTCTTGTTTAGTAAGGCATTCTTTATCAAATGCCTTACTGAAGGCTAAGTATATTATATTCAGGGGTGGGATTCAAATAATTTAACAACCGGTTCTCTGCCCTAATAACCGGCTCAGTGGGCGTGGCCATTGTGGACGTGGCCATTGTGGACGTGGCCAGGCATGTGAAACAGGCAGCACTCAGTCTCCTGCACCTCCCTAGCAGCAAAAACGGGCCATGGGGGGGGTGGGCACACCACCACCCCTGCTCCCAGTTTTGGGCCTAGTAGGCCTCCCTGCAGCCTCCTGGTAGCCAAAATGGGGCGTGTGGGGACACCTGAAAGAGGCAGGGAGGGGAGGGGACCAATCAGCAATTTAACAACCAATTCGCCCGAACTGGCCCAAACCGGCTAAATCCCACCACTGATTATATCCACAGCTTTCCTTGATCCACTAATTTAGTCACTTTATCAAAGAAGGCAATATCAACCTGGACAAATGGCTGCCCAAACATTTCTGAAAATCTTCACTGATGGAGCAGCCACAGCATCTGGAAACAAGCTGTTCCACAGATGAATTGTTTTCGCTCTCAGGAAATTCCTCCATAGTTCTAGGTTGGATCTCTCCTTGAAGGCAATAAGGTTTAAGTTTAAGTTTAAGTTTATTTATTTGTCAAGCATATATAAGATTACAGCTAAAAAGTATAAACATAATTTGAATACATGAAAAGAGTAAGTAAAAAGGAATATTAGGACAGGAACGGTAGGCACGCTGGTGCACTTATGCACGCCCCTTACAGACCTCTTAGGAATGGGGTGAGGTCTACAGTAGACAGTTTAAGTTTAAAGTTTTGGGGGTTTGGGGAAGAAACCACAGAGTCAGATAGTGCATTCCAGGCATTGACCACTCTGTTACTGAAGTCATATTTTCTGCATTCAAGTTTGGAGCTGTTTACCTTGAGTTTGTATCTATTATTTGCTCATGTATTGTTGTGGTTGAAGCTGAAGTAGTCATTGACAGGAAGGACATTGTGGCAGATAATTTTACGTACTATGCTTAGGTCAGACTGAAGTCAGCGTAGTTCTAAGTTGTCTAAGCCCAAAATTTGGAGTCTGGTGGCATAAGATATTTTATTGCGGTTAGAGGAATGGAGGACTCTTCTCGTAAAATATCTCTGGACTCTCTTGATTGTATTAATGTCCGATATGCAGTGCTGGTTCCAGACAGATGAGCTGTATTCAAGAATTGGTCTAGCAAAGGTTTTATATGCTCTAGTACAACATTACCAGAGAAGAAGCTACGCAAGATTAGGTTAACAACTCTTAATGCCCTTTTGGCAGTTATTACAGTGGGCTCGGGCACTTAGATCTTTAGAAATGAGTACTCCAAGGTCCTTGACAGAGTGAGGGTCATCTACAAGGTCATGTCCATCTAATTTGTATTTTATGTTTTGTTTTGTTTTTATCTGGCAAGAGCTGACGTATCTCTGGTCCAGGGCTAAAGGATTTCTTGAAGTTGCCACTTTTTTTACAATTCACTTTTGTTTTCTTAAAGAAAGCAGATATCAGCAGAGAAGGGGAGAGCCAAAGAACTTCCCCAAACTGCCTTCCATCTTCCAGCAAGAAATTGGAGAGATTGGATTAGTCTGTAAATCAAGGCCCAATCGGAAGAGAGACGAGTTATTAGTCTAGTCCTCACTGAAGGATCTGGTTCTATTCCAAGCGGTTGTGGGAGATGTTTTCTCCAACCTGTCTGATGCCGAACAGACATGGAATAATAAAATTGCCGGAGCACTTAATAAAAGAGGCCAAACCTCTCGTGTCCTCTGTCAGAACTTATGACACGCCACATTGTAAATGTTGCAAGCAATGATTGTTAAGAGCAGGGCACTTGATTAACTGTGATGCAGAGTCAAATCTGGTAAATCATGGTTTAGAGGCATCATTATGAAACCTATAATCAAGATGAAGTATACAAAGTGACACAGGAGGAGCTGAACCAGATATTTTTTATATATATCTTCTGTACAGAGAACCATTTGGACACTGTTGGATTTCAGTTTTCTATTCGTTGTTTCTTGTCCAGAGAATGAAGAGTAGGTTTAGTCTACTCAGTTGCCTCAAGGGAATAAAAAATGGCCAGCCTAATGTTTAGCAAGGGCAACTCATTATTTGGTTGCAAGAGAAATGAAGAACATGAAAAGGAATTAAAAAGCTGATGCACACCAGGTAAAGGTTAGCAAATTAAGCTTAATCACAAAGTGCAGGAAATAAGAACTGGGTTATCAACTTGACTTTCTAGGATCCAGGTTCTTGTTTAATCAGCCCTAAAGGTCAGGTGATGGGAGTGGAGGGGGAAAATAAAATAGAATGAAAATGCCGGTTTGGAACGGGGGAAGAGACATTGTATAGAAGGCATGGGTGTGGCAGGTAGAAGACGAAGGAGGGAAGGATGGAAGCAGTGGTGGGTTGCCCCCTGGTTTGGACTGGTTAGCAAGAACCGGTAATAAAACTGGAGGGAGGCCCCGCCCACTGCCCCGGATGTCATCATCTGCAATCTGCGCATGCGCAGAAGCTTCCCGTTGCGAACCGGTAGTAAAGGTAAGTAGAACCCACCTCTGGGTGGAAGGGAAAGAAAGAAAAGGGAAGGGAAAGGAGGAAGGGAGGAAGAAAGGGAGGGAGGAAGGGAGGAAGGAGGAAATAGAAATGATAGGGTAGGGAGAGAGAAGCAAAAGAATGGGGAAGGAAGAAAGGGAAGTTCAGCACTTGTGGGTCTATCCTTGGTGCACCTCAGGGGATGAACTAAACTTACAGTAGGTGATTTAGTGGCTCTCGGGTTGCTGGTTCTTCCAGGCTCCTTCACCAGTCTTGCCTCAGTGTTGTGTTGCCTCTCATCCAGCCAGGTCCAGCACTTGCTTCTGCTCACCACACACACACACACACAAACGCAGCTAGGATTTTCCCACTGAAGTGGTACCTATTTATCTACTCGCAATATTGCATGCTTTCGAACTGCTGGGTGAGTAGGAGCTAGGGAATAGGAGTGTTGTAGCCCATTGACTGCCAGCAGAGCTATCAACAGAGTCAGATGAGGAGGAGGTTGAGGGTGGCCTGGGCCATCTCTGCAGCCTTTGGAAGGCTCTGATAAGGAAGCAGCATCGGAGACAGAAATAGATCTGGGGCTTTCCGTCCTCCCCCAAGAGGAGAGGCAGCTGTCTTCGGGGCCTGAGCTGAGTGAGAGGGAGGAACAGATGGGGCCCATCCTGGATGCATGTATGCATAGAGAAGAGAGGAGAGGAGAGGAGAGGAATGGAATGGAAGGCAATAAGCCGGCTCTCAGGGAAAAGCAGACATGGACCTAGCCAGCCCCTCCCTGGCTGGGAAATAAATAGTAGGGGTTTGAGAATGGCCAATTGTCACAGACAAGTATTCGTTTTTAGGATACAGCAAGCAATTCAGATTTCTTAGCCAAAACCAGGTCTGTTGGGACTAACTACGTTTGATTTTTGTTTATCCACATGAATAAAAGACTGTTCCTACCCTGTTTGAAAAGAGGTTTGTTTTTACTCGCGAGTAAGCATCTTATCATTCATTACTTGTTAAGGCTGGGTCAGAACAGGGAGCTCACCCTGTCTCATAGAGCAGCGCTCGAACCAACAGAGTGCAGACCATTTCTGTCCAGCACTTCCAACGTCAGTAGGCCATGCACCATTGCCCTCTCCACTGAAACTATTCCCTCCCCTCAGATCATTTATCTGCCCTACATCATGGGTAGATTTTTTTAAAAAAGCCCCATCATCTCAGTTTGCTCGCAATGCGAGATCTATCTTTTCCAGATACATCTGGGAATCCATGAATCATCTAATGGCTGGTGTTTCATCATCATCATGACTCTCCAGACCTTCCAGTAAATGGCTAAAAATGATTAAGAGTCTCTTGGAGAAGGAACATCGTTGCCGCTTCTAAGATTTTCCAAAGCAGTTGAAGGAACCCTGAAGTTTCTCAAGCAGGGTTAAAGTTAGTTAGGATTCTTTCAGTGGAAACGTTTCAGCCGCATGTGGCTTAAACTTCTCCGAAATGTGGAAAGGATCACATCATGGAGACGATTTGATATTGATATAATCAGTGGGCTGGGAGGGAAAATGTTCGGTTCACATCTTATTGAACGTACCTAATTTGTAAAACCATAAAGTATTATACAGCTGCCCTTCATATTCACCATTTCAGCCATTTATCCACAGGTGGCAAACAGGTGCATGCATGGTGGTGGGGCACGTGTGAGAGACGCAGGTGCATAAGTGGGGGCTCAAGGCGCATGTGTGGGATGTTGTGTGCATGTATGGGGGCATACATGTGGTAGTCACAAGTGCATGCATGGGGTCACGAGTGCATGCAAGGTGTCACACATGCATGCACAGGGTTGCATGCAATTGCACTGGGGCAGGGCACACACAGGGGGGCCATGCGTGAATGTGCAGGGGTGAGGAATACAGGGTTTGTGCATGCATGAACAGGGCAGGGCGCATGAGGGGTCACACATGCATTGCATTATGGGAGTGCGCACATGGGTGCTTTCGGCACTGGGTGCCAAAAACGTTAGCCATCTAACGTTTATAAGGTCTCTGCTTGAGGAAGAATTGGACTAGAAGATTGGACCTTGTCCTGAGCTGAAGAAGCTTCTTGGCTGAGAAGCAAAACATCTTCAAAGAAAAACAAGGAAGTCCAGTTGCCCTCTTGAAAAAAAAAAACACCTTTGGGACTTTCTAGAATCAATTTCCAGGACATCTAAGTTCATAGCAGCTCTTTGTGAAGTGGAGTTGAGTGACTGTGGCCAGTTTCCAAGCATATCTTATGAGTGATGCCAGGACTCTGCCTCCATCCACTTACAACATGGAAAAACACCGAACAATCAGTTGGCTAGAAGCAGAACAAAAAGGGTTACCTAAACCCCTTGAGAGGGACGTGGTGACTCAGTGGCTAAGACGCTGAGCTTGTGAATTGAAAGATCGGCATTTCAGCAGTTTGAATCCCTAGCGCCATATAACGGGGTGAGCTCCCATTGCTTGTCCCAGCTCCTGCCAACCTAGCAGTTCGAAAGCACATAAAAAATGCAAGTAGAAAAACAGGGACCACCTTTGGTGGGAAGGTAACCGCATTCCATGCATCTTTGGCATTGAGTCATGCCAGCTACATGACCACGGAGATGCCTTCGTACAGTGCTGGCTCTTTGGCTGTGAAACGGAGATGAGCTCCGCCCCCTAGAGTCAGGAACAACTAGCACCAGTGGTGGGTTCCTCCCAGTTCGGCCCAGTTCGGCTGAGCCGGTAGTGGTGACAGTGTAACATCACTGAACCAGTTCTCTTTGTCTGGGAGCTGGGGGGCCCCGCCCGCCCCCACGTTATTCCTACCTTTTATTTCTTCTTTTTTAGCCCAGCTGATAGGTGTGGCAGAGTGATCTGCCGCACCTCAGCTGGGCAGATTCCCAACAATCTTGTGCAGAGCACAAGTTTGGCACGCATGCTCGCTTTACTCACAGCGAGCATGTGAAGAGAACCGGTAGTAAAGCTGGTTAGAATCCACCACTGACTAGCACATATGTGCGAGGGGAACCTTTACCTTTTTAAACCCCTTGAGATAAGAGCACATTGGTTTGCAGATAGACCAATGAATCAAACTCAGACAGGCATTGCTCCCGAATTCCCAGAGGAAAATAGCCCATAGGACTGTCAGGCTCATCTCTAGAAGAGAGAGAGAGAGAGAGAGAGAGAGAGAGAGACTACCATTTATTTCAGGTTACTTATAAATGAATCCACTTCGATAGTGAAGGGTCCTTGATGCTCTCTGAGCTTGATTGTTTTCTTGCAGAGGTTTCCTGAGCCAATCTAGGTGACCTCATCACTGCCCTAGCAGTGATGATGTTATCTATTTATTTATTTATTGTTTAAATTTGTATACCGCCCTACTCCCAGAGGGACTCAGGGCGGTGAACAGCCAAAATAAAATACAATTTACATACAAAAGTTAAAAACTATTACAAAAGATTAAATTTAGGCTCGAAAATTTAAAACCACCAATTTATATAAACATTTAAAAACCCAATTTAAAACCAATTTAAAAGGGAGAGTTAGGCCAGACCCGCCTGTTGGAATAGAAGCATTTTTAGGGCGCGGCGGAAAGTGCGTAAGTTCTGAATCCTCCATATCTCTGGGGGGAGCTCATTCCAAATGGCCGGTGCCCCCACAGAGAAGGCTCTCCCCCTGGGGGCCACCAGTCAACACTGTTTGGCCGATGGCACCCTGAGGAGCCCCTCTCTATGGGAGCGGACTGGTCGGTGAGAGGCTATCGGTGGCAGAGGGCGGTCTCATAAATACCCTGGTCCTAAGCCATGGAGCGCTCTAAAGGTGGTAACCAAAACCTTGAAGCGCACCCAGAAGACCACCGGGAACCAGTGCAGCTTGCGCAGGAGGGGGGGTCACATGGGAGCGCCACGTCGCTCCCGTCACCACCCGCGCGGCCGCATTCTGGACCAGTTGGAGCCTCCGGGTGCTCCTCAAGGGGAGCCCCATGTAGAGAGCATTGCAGTAGTCCAGCCCATCTAGGGGTGGGCTTCAAATATTTTAGCAAGGGGTTCTAAGCCCGGTTTCTGGGTGGGTGTGGCCATAGTGGGTGTGGCCTAGTCGGCCTCCAGCACCACAGGGGGAGGGCATTTTTGCTCTCCCTAGGCTCTGGAGGCTTTCCTCAAGCCTCCAGAGAGAGTGAAAACAGCCTCCCCAGGCTCCAGAGGCCCTCTAGAGGCCAGAAACAGGCCCGTTTCTGGCCTTCCCAAACTTCCAGTAGGCCCGTTTTTCACTCTCCCTGAGCCTCCTTGTGCGCCCCGCACTTACCTGCATCCAAAACAGGCCACTCCTGGGAGGGGCAGGGTAAGAGGAGCCAGCCAGGAGTGGGATTTGGGGGCTCTCCGAATGGCACAGAATCTTAGCTAGAGGTTCTCCTGAACCCCTGCGAACCCCTAGCAGCTCGCCCCTGATGTTACTTAGTTTGGGTAATGAAATGCTTGCAAGAAAAAGCAATTAAGCTCAGAGAGCATCAAGGACCCTTCATTTCAACCCTGAGGTACAAATATTCTCCTTTGTTGGCGTTTCAAGAGTCTCGTGCATGTTCCTCTGTCTGTTCAGAAGATTCAACCAGACCAGAATGCAGTTCTCTACTGTGACAGTTTGTTATAATGGTTAAGGCACCAGGATAGAAACCAGGAAACTGTGAATTCTAGTTTTACCATAGGCACAAAACCAGCTGGATGACTCTGGGCCAGGCACTCTTCTCAGCAACTAAGAAGGAGGCATCCTGAAATGGTGAGTTCTACTCCCACCTTAGTAGGAAAGCCAACTGGGTGACTTTGGGCTAATCACCAGGAGACTGGGAATTCTAGTCCCACCTTAGGCAGGAAAGCCAACTGGGTGACTTTGGGCCAATCACCAGGAGACTGGGAATTCTAGTCCCACCTTAGTAGGAAAGCCAACTGGGTGACTTTGGGCCAATCACCAGGAGACTGGGAATTCTAGTCCCACCTTAGGCAGGAAAGCCAACTGGGTGACTTTGGGCCAATCACCAGGAGACTGGGAATTCTAGTCCCACCTTAGGCAGGAAAGCCAACTGGGTGACTTTGGGCCAATCACCAGGAGACTGGGAATTCTAGTCCCACCTAAGGCAGGAAAGCCAACTGGGTGACTTTGGGCCAATCACCAGGAGACTGGGAATTCTAGTCCCACCTAAGGTAGGAAAGCCAACTGGGTGACTTTGGGCCAATCACCAGGAGACTGGGAATTCTAGTCCCACCTTAGGCAGGAAAGCCAACTGGGCGACTTTGGGCCAATCACCAGGAGACTGGGAATTCTAGTCCCACCTAAGGCAGGAAAGCCAACTGGGCGACTTTGGGCCAATCACCAGGAGACTGGGAATTCTAGTCCCACCTAAGGCAGGAAAGCCAACTGGGTGACTTTGGGCCAATCACCAGGAGACTGGGAATTCTAGTCCCACCTTAGGCAGGAAAGCCAACTGGGTGACTTTGGGCCAATCACCAGGAGACTGGGAATTCTAGTCCCACCTTAGGCAGGAAAGCCAACTGGGTGACTTTGGACCAATCACCAGGAGACTGGGAATTCTAATCCCACCTTAGACATGAATGCTAGCTGGGTGATCTTGGGTCAATCACCAGGAGACTGTGACTTATAGTCCCACTTTAGGCATGAAAGCCAACTGGGTGATCTTGGACCAATCACCAGGAGTTGTAGTCCTGCCTTGGGCACTAAGCCAGCTGAGTGACCTTGGGCCAGTCACTGTGTCTTAGCCCTTGGAAGAAGACAAGGGCAAATTGCTTATTAAAAACCTTGCCAAGAAAAGCACAGGGACTTCTTACTACAATGACCAAGAGTCAGCCCTGAGTTAAAGGCACACACGAATACACACACATGGTGACATATGACAGTCTTTTTGATGGGCAAGGGGCTGCTTTCTTCAGAGACCATTAAGAAATAGGACATCTGCCAATGTTCTTGATTTACATCTCAAATCTCAACAATGTTGAAAGGACCACACTTTTCTCCTGATTTTTTTCCCCAAGGAAGTTTTTAAGTGTCTAATTTTTTTTTATTCCTGCTCTTATCAAGTGCTTTTCAACCATTTTAAATATAGTTGCTATATTTGCAGACCTTCTGTTCAATTGTTTTAAGTTTATACATTTTGCATGTTTTTAAAGCTACCATTAAAATGCTTATTTTTGTACAAAATTGAAAACTGGAAGATGGATAGTATATAAGTATTGTAATAAAATTACGCAATTTTTCACAGCAGTTTGGCTATGCTCTTCCTTTCTCCCCTCCCTTTCATTTTTCCTTTCTTCCCTCCCTTTTAATTTTCCTTCCTTCCTTCCTCCCTCCCTCCTTTTTTCCTTCATTCTGTTTTTCCTTCATTCCTCCCTCCCTCCCCCCCATCCTCCCTCCCTCCTTTTTTTCCTTCCTTCCTTCCTCCCTCCCTCCCACTCTTCCCCCTTCATCCTTTCCTCTCTCCCTCCCTCCTTTCCTCCTTTCTTTGTTTCTTTCTTTCTTTGTTTCTTTCTTTCTTTGTTTCTTTCTTTCTTTCTTTCTTTCTTCTTTCTTTCTTTCTTTCTTTCTTTCTTTCTTTCTTTCTTTCTTTTTTCTTCCTTCCTTCCTTCCTTCCTCTTTCCTTCCTTCCTTTCTTTCTCTTTCTCTTTCTCCCTTCCTTCTTTTCTTTCTCTTTCTCTTTCTCTTTCTCTCCCTCTCCCTTCCTTCCTTCCTTCCTTTCTCTTTCTTTCTTTCTTTCTTTCTTTCTTTCTTTCTTTCTTTCTTTCTTTCTTTCTTTCTTTCTTTCTTTCTTTCTTTCTCTCTCTCTCTTTCTTTCTCTTTCTTTCTTTCTTTCTTTCTCACTCTCTCTTTCTTTCTTTCTTTCATTTCACAGGGCCTTATTGCAACAATTTTTAGTGTCAGATGTTCACACTTCCAGGCTTTGACATATAATCAACAGCTAGTTGTTTGTTACAAACAAACACATTTGAGTGGAGAAAACCTGGGTTCAAATTTGGATGCAGTGACAAAATTGGCTCCCTTACAGCAAGTAATGATCTGTTAACCTTATGAGTTCATTGATCAATTACAGTGAAAACAATTATTTTCATGCCAGATCAGGCTATTTGTTCATCTAAGCCAATATTACATTCTCCTTTAATTGCCAGTGCCTTTGTCTACTTTGAACAGTCGGGGATGGTTCCCACCATCTGCTAAAATCTCGACTAGTCAACAGTCTTCTGTGTCCAAACAATATCTTTAGGTAAAGGTAAAGGTTCCCTCACACATATGTGCTAGTCGTTCCTGACTCTAGGGGGCGGTGCTCATCTCCATTTCATAGCCGAAGAGCCAGCGCTGCCAAAGACGTCTCCCTTGTCATATGGCCGGCATGACTAAATGCCAAAGGCGCACGGAACGCTGTTCCCTTCCCACCAAAGGTGGTCCCTATTTTTCTACTTGCATTTTTTACATGCTTTTGAACTGCTAGGTTGGCAGAAGCTGGGACAAGTAATGGGAGCTCACCCCGTTACGTGGCACTAGGGATTCGAACCGCTGAACTGCCGACCTTTCAATCAACAAGCTTAGCATCTTTGTCACTGAGCCACCACGTCCCTTACAACATCTTTTGACCCTCCCCAAATTGGTACACAAATCTGACCTCAAGATATTTGGAGAATTTGAATTACAATCCATTCTCTAGATATCGGAATGGAGGAATCAGTCTCAGAAAAAGTAAATGCGTGGACCAAAATAAGTTATCTTTTTCCTTAATTGATTTTTATAAATGGTCCTCGACTTACAACCACCACTGAGCCGCAAAATCTCTGCTGCTAAGCGTGACATTTGTTCAGTGCGTTTTGCCCCGTTTTACGACATTTCCTGCCACAGTTATTAAGTCAATTGCTGCAGTTGCGAAGTTAGTTAAAAGGGTCGTTAAGTGAATCTGGCTTCCCCATTGACTTTGCTTGGTAGAAGATCACAAAAAGTGATCACATGATCCCGGGACACTGCAACCGTCATAAATACCAGTCAGTTGCCAAGTGCCTGAATTTTGATCATGTGATCATGAAGACACTACGATGGTTATAAGTGTGAAAAACGGTCATTGGCCACTTTTTCCAGTGCTGTTGTAACTTCTAACGGTCACTAAACAAATTGTTATAAGTCAAGGACTATCTGTATAAGGTATTGGAATGGGGAGCGGCGCATCTAGACCATGACAGAGAGAAAGAGTATGTTCATTTCAAAGCATAATTGGAATTTCAGAAAGTGAGACCATCTTCTCGTCATCTAACTACAGTAGTGGCCAAAACTGTGGAAAACCTTTTGGGAAAGTGTATTTTTGAGGTTTGATGGCTACTAACACTATTTATTTATTTATTTATTTTTGGTGTTTCAAGATAAATTCCTTGTGTGTCCAATCACACTTGGCCAATAAAGAATTCTATTCTATTCTGTTCTATCATATTCCACTGCTGGAATGGCCTGGGAATAGCCCAGACCTTCACCCAATTGAAAATCTATGGAGTTGATTGAAGAAACTTATTAATCAGAAGCAACCCAGCAATAAAACCCAGTTCATAGAAGCCATCATTCAATCTTGGTTTCCAATGATAACAGCTGGAGAATTAAAAGACTTGGTTCACTCCATGGGAAGATGTTGTAAGGCCGTAATTCATACTAAAGGTTACCCAAATAAGTATTAACTGACATGGGGATCATTTTTGTAGATCTCTACATGTTTCACTTTTCTTCTTTTTATACTGTAACTGCTGTTCTAACAGCAAATCCTTCATAAAAGTTATTGCATTACATTATTGATGCTAATTATTACGCACGGTCACTCAAGCGCTCATCACTTCTCGTCTGGACTATTGTAATACTCTCTACATGGGGCTCCCCTTGAGGTGCACCCGGAAGCTCCAAATGATGCAAAATGAGGCCTCACGGGGGATTATGGGAGTGACTGCGTGAGCTGTATTGGCTTCTGGTGGACTTCCGGGTGCGCTTCAAGGTGTTGGTGACCATCTTTAAAGAGCTCCATGGTTTAGGGCCGGGGTACTTACGGGATTGCCTTCTGCCACCAATTGCCTCCCACCGGCCGGTTCGCTCCCACAGACAGGGCCTCCTCAGGGTGCCATCAGCCAGACAATGTCGGCTGGCGACCCCCAGGGGGAGAGCCTTCTCTGTGGTGGCACCTACCCTCTGGAACGATCTACCCCCAGAGATACGAACAATCCCAGACCTTCGGACTTTTCATCGGGCCCTAAAAACTTTTTTTTCAGTTAGCTGGGCTGGCCTGATTTTATGTTGTCCTCATCTTACCACCACAACTGAACCCAACATTTCTGTTGATCAGACAATTGTTCATTGAAAAACAAAACTAGGGAAAAGTGTGTGCAGTGGTGGAATTCAAGTAATTTAACACCTGGTTCTCTGCCCTAATGATTTCTTCCAACAACCAGTTTGCCAAACTGCTCAGAAAGTTAACAAATGGTTCTCCCGAAGTAGTGCGAACAGGCTGAATCCCACCACTGGAAAAGTGGGGAGAAATCCCTCTGACAAATGAACATAACAGTGGGGACAATTAACCAGTGGAACAGCTTGTCTCCAGAAGTTGTGAATGCTCCAACACTGGAGCTTTTTAAGAAGAGGCTGGACACTTCTTAAAAAGTCACTTGTCTGAAATGGTATAGGGGGCTGGACTAGAAGACCTCCAAGGTCCCTTCCAGTTCTATTTTGATTTTGATTCTCAGTAACCAAGGGAGCGTCCACCTTTCTGTATATCTCCTGGTATGTAGCGAATCAATACGTCATTTATTCTTTGTGTATTTCATCATAATCAGCCCAGACTCGGCATTTAGCCAAACATAAAATTTACTCTAATGATTCAAAGATGTTTAATTTAAGAAGCACTGTTTCATATGAATCACAGCTCTGTATTTCATTATTGATGGCAATTAGTATCCAAATGCAGGCAAATAGAAACGGAAGGCATACGCCAGTGGAGGCCTTGTCCTGTCTTCAAAAATTTCTTGACTTGGGAAGGAATTACTTATTAAGGTCGAATGCTCTGTTTGCAGAATGTTGTTCTTAGAATGTTGAATTAGAACCTTTCTAATTTCCAATACTTGGTTTCTCCCTCAAAGATTAACCGAGGTTTGCGTCCTTGGTAAAGGAGCCATAAAGAGCCATGGTGGCACAGTGGTTAGAATTCCTTCCTTCCTTCCTTCCTTCCTTCCTTCCTTCCTTCCTTCCTTCCTTCCTTCCTTCCTTCCTTCCTTCCTTCCCGTGATGGCACCGTGGCTAGAAAGCAGTATGGCAGGCCAATTCTGATCACTGCCAGGAGTTCGATCCTGATGGGGTTCAAGATTGACTCAGCCTTCCATCCTTCCGTGGTCGGTAAAAATGAGGACCCAGATGGTTGGGGACAATATGTTGACTCTGTAAATCACTTAGAGAAGCACTGTGAAGCGGAACATAAGTAAGTACTATGGTTATTCTTTCCTTATTTTCCTACCTACCTACTTCCCTCCCTTCCCTCTCCTTCCTTCCTTCCTTCCTTCCTTCCTTCCTTCCTTCCTTCCTTCCTTCCTTCCTTCCTTCCTTCCTTCCTTCCTTCCCGTGATGGCACCATGGCTAGAAGCAGTATGGCAGGCCAACTGTGACCACTGCCAGGAATTGGATCCTGATCAACTCAAGGATGACTCAGCCTTCCATCTTTCCAAGGTTGGATAAGAGGAGGATCCAGATTGTTGGGAGAAATATGTTGACTCTGTAAACCACTTAGAGAAGCACTGTGAAGAGGAATATAAGTAAGTAGTATGGGTATTCTTTCCTTATTTTCCTCCCTCCCTCAGTCCCTCCCCTCCCTCTACTTCCTTCCTTCTTTCTTTTTATTATTGTCAACATTGCCATAAATTTCCAGTGAGATAAGCACAAGATGGGTTGTTGTTGTTTTCTCCCCTCCCTCCCTCCCGCCTTCCCTCCCTCCCACCCTTCCTTGCCATGCTGGTACAGTGGCTAGAATGCAGTACAACAGGCAAACTCTGACCACTGCCAGGAGTTCGATCCTGACGGGGCTCAAGATTGACTCAGCGTTCCATCCTTCCGTGGTCGGTAAAAATGAGGACCCAGATGGTTAGGGACAATATGTTGACTTTGTAAACCCCTTAGTGACGGTTGTAAAGCACTGTGAAGCTGTATATAAATCTAAGTGCTATTGTTATCCAGTTGCGGTGTGGTGCTACGTAAATTCAGCTTTCTCTGGAGAGTTGACCTGGATGATTGAGAATCTCCACAGTCATTCCGATGTCCTAAATAAGGTGAGGGAGGGAAATGTCTGATCTTCAGGACTATCCCCTGAACTGAACAGTGAGATCCCATGAGGGTTTAACATCATCTGTGTGAAGATCTACTTGCCTTGTTTGTGTAATGTTGTACACCAGATTGTGTACTCACAGGTTTTTTTTCCAGAAACAAAACAAAAATAATGTCACAAAGACCTTCGGCTGAATCATTCTCAAAGATAATCTAATCCAGCCAAAATCTTGAAACCAATTTTAAGTGCTGTTGCTATCCAGTTGCTCTGCTGTGCTCTGTAAATTCAGCAGTTCCTCTCCCAACCCTTTCTCATGCCTTCTGACTGGCAAACCAAAAGAATAATAAAAAGGAAAAAAACTGGACTTAGATCTCCCCATTTCAGCTTCAGACCATTTGAAGTTAGAATATCACCTGTGGAATTCACTCAAAAGAATACATCTGTGGAAATTCTCAGATGCTCTGTCTTACGCATTGGCAAAAAGAATCAGAAGACTAAATACAAGCTAAGTGGACATGACCTTGTAGATGACCCTCAGTCTATCAAGGACCGTGGAGTAATCATATCGAATGATCTAAGTCCCAAAGCCCATTGAAACAACATTGCCAAAAAGGCACTAAGAGTTGTAAACCTAATCTTGCATAGCTTCTTCTCCGGTATAATATTACACTACTAACCAGAGCATACAAAACATTTGCTAGACCAATTCTCAAATACAGCTCATCTGTCTGGAACCCACACTGCATATCGGACATTAATACAGTTGAGTGCATCCAGAAATATTTCACAAGAAGAGTCCTCCATTCCTCTGCTTGTAACAAAATACCTTATGCCACCAGACTTGAAATTCTGGGCTTAGAAAACGTAGAACTACGCTGCCTTCGGTATGACCTAAGCATAGCTCATAAACTCATCTGCTACAATGTCCTACCTGTCAATGACTACTTCAGCTTCAACCACAACAATACACAAGCACACAATAGATACAAACTTAAAGTGAACCGCTCCAAACTCGATTGCAGAAAATATGACTTCAGTAACAGAGTTGTTAATGCCTGGAATGCACTACCAGACTCTATGGTTGTTGTGGCCCCGTCCTCTGAGCCTATCCCATTGGAGGAAGGAAGCTCTGAGCATGAGGAAGAGGAGCCAGCCAGATCTCCCAGCCCCCCCCCCTCTGGCACCATCTCAAGTGCCAGCTGAAAGAGAGCCAAGTAGTGGGGAAACAGGTGTCTCAGATGAGAGTGAGGGAGAGACGTCATTCCTGGACGCACATCAAAGAAGGCGAGATAAGCGCTTACAGCAGCTGAGGAGACGTACGAGGGAATAGACCTGAGTCACTGGACTTGAGTCACAGGACCAATGAGTCACTGGACCACACCCAGAGACTATATAAGACAGGGTGGTGGTTAATGATCTCTGTGACGAACAAAACTCAATCTAGTAGTCATTGGAGCTAAAAGAACGGATTTTGGCAAAGCTACGTATGTGATTTTCTTTCTGTGAACTATTAAAGCACTTGGCAGACGGTGTGCATATCGCTGCCAAGTTAGAGATAAGAACTGTGGTGTGTGCCAAGTGCTTCTTTAACCCTCAACTGGCTGTGTTTTTGTGGGTATCTGTAGAGGGGGACAGATCAATGGTCTCATCCCAACCCCTCCCAAAACTTTAACCTTAAACTGTCTACCGTTGACCTCACCCCATTCCTAAGAGATCTGTAAGGGGCGTGCATAAGAGCACCAAGGTGCCTGTCCTAATGTTCTCTTTAATTGCATTCATTTTATGTATTCAATTCATGCTTATACTTATATATATTATCTAATATGTACTCGACAAAATAAAATAAATAAAAATAAAATAAATGGTTGTCCCAAAGGTGCTTTGAGACTGGACTTTCTTGTTTTTGTTTTTGTTTTCTTTTGAAAACGTTTTACTTCTCATCCAAGAAGCTTCTTCAGCTCTGACAGGATGGTGGGGAATGGAAGGATTTATATTCCTTGCAGACAGCTGGTCCTTTGCATCCTTTTAGAGGTTGATTGAAGTACTTGGATGTTTTATCTGTGTCCTCTGGGTCACCTGAGTGGTGCAAATGGTTCCTGTAGTCTGCAATTTTTTCCTCTGGAAATCTTTACTTTTACTTTTTTTTTTTTTTTTACTTTTAATTAGATTTATATGCCGCCCTTCTCCGGAGATTCAGGGCAGCTTACAATGCGTTAAGCAATAGCCTTCATATTTTTGTATATTTGTACAAAAATATACAAAAGTATGAAGGCTATTGCTTTATTGTATAAAGTCAGCTTATTGCCCCCACAAACTGGGTCCTCAATTTACCTACCTTAGAAAGGATGGAAGGTTGAGTCAACCTTGAGCCTGGGGAGATTTGAAGTTGCAATAATTGCAGACCGCTGAATGTTAATAACAGGCTTTTAGTCTGTTGAGCTATCCAGGCTCCCTACTGTTCCTACTCCCACACTATTTAAAGGGTGTTCATCCCAAATTGCATAACTAAAAGTCTGTAGAGATTCTCAGTTATCTATCCAGGTCATGGTTGTCCCAAAGGTGCTTTTTCAAGAGGCAACTGGACTTTCTCATTTTTTTTTTGAAGATGTTTTGCTTCTCATCCAAGATGCTTCTTCAGCTCTGACGGGATGGTGGGGAAGGGAAGGATTTATACTCCTTGCAGAGAACCACCTACAAGGAATATAGGAACACCTGCAAGGATCACCCACAACTTCTGGAGGCAAGTCATTCCACTGAATAATTATTCTAACTCTCCGGAAATGTCTCCTTAATTCTAGGTTGCTTCTCTCCTTCATTAGTTCCCATCCATTGCTGATTATCCTGCCTTCAGGTGATTTTTCAGGGTTTTCCAAGCGTCTTGAACTCTCCATCCTTTTGGGATTTCCATTTATGGAATCCTTCCTAGTCCCTCTCTTAGCTTGCTGAAGTCAGCTCGCTTAAACTCTAAAACACTAGTCTGACTTGGTTCAGTTACCTGTGATTGCATTATGGTGAATGCAAGTATAACATGGGCACTCTCTCCCAAAGTTGCTATAACTTCTCCTTCATTAACCATTTCATCAGTGGTGAAACGCTTCCGGTTCCAACCGGATTGCCTGATCCGGTAGTGATGGTGGCGGGTGGTTCGGAGAACCAGTAGCAAAAATCTCTGCCCCCCCCCCATGTCCAGCTGAGCCGCGCGATCATCAGAGGCTTTTTTTTTTTAATTTTTAAAAGCATTTTTTCTTCGGCCGAAAAGCTGCTTTTAAAAGTTTTTTTAAAAAAAAAGCCTCTGATGATCGCGCGGCTCTGCAGAGCCTTTTAAAAGCATTTTTTACAACCTCTTTGGCCGAAGAGGTTATAGAAAAAATGCTTTTAAAAGGCTCTGATGATCCCAGCTGAGTTGCCTGATCGTCAGAGCCTTTTAAAAGCATTTTTTTACAACCTCTTCGGCTGAAGAGTTTGTAGAAAAAAATGCTTTTAAAAGTTAAAAAAAAAAAGTTGGCCACACTCACCCAGTCACATTACCCCCCTCTCCCAACTAAGCCATGCCCACAGAACTGGTAGTAACAAATTTTACATTTCACCACTGCATTTCATCCTTATTAATAATAATTAAGTCCAATAAAGGTTCCTCTAGTTCCCTCCTTTACTTACATCATACAAACAGAAACAAGATGGTTGAAGGACTCCTGCCTTGACCTCTGGGTCCTCTCCAGCCCTATGATTCTATATCCTGTGTTCTTCCTAAATTTCTTTCTCTGTTTATTTTATTTATTTATTAGTTCAATTTATAGGCCGCCCTCCTCCGAAGACTTAGGGCCACTTACAATGCACTTATTATTATTATTATTTGATTTATATGCCGCCCTTCTCCGGAGACTCAGGGCGGCTTACAATGTGTTAAGCAATAGCTTTCATACTTTTGCATATTTATACAAAGTCAGCTTATTGCCCCCACAAACTGGGTCCTCAATTTACCCACCTTAGAAAGGATGGAAGGCTGAGTCGACCTTGAGCCTGGCTAGGATTGAACTCACAGAAATTACAGGCAGCTGGTGTTAATTGCTGCCTTTAGTAGGAGGCATTAGCCCCCTACGCTACACAGGCTCCTACTTATAGCAATAGCCTTCCTTCTTTTGTATATACCTGCTTATTAGGGCTTTTGCCCCCCCCCCCCAAGTGGCGTTCTTTTTTATACAAAGTCAGCTTATTGCCCCCACAATCCGGATCCTCAATTTACCTACCTCAGAAGGATGGAAGGCTGAGTCAACCTTGAGCCTGGTGAGATTTGAACTCGCACTAATTGCAGGCAGCTGGCAGCTAAGTGCTACATAACAGCACTTAGTCCGCTGCACCACCAAGGCTCTTCTCTAACCATTAATCCATTGAGGGCTTCCCCATCTCTTCTCTGATCATTTCCTAGGGACCATCTCTTTCCCTTGTTCTTCAAGCTCTTTCTCAAGAACCATTACACCTACCTAGAGCAATTGATCTTGAAGACTACAGCAGCGACCAAAATTATGGAAACCTTTTGGGAAAAGTGTATTTTCTAAAACTAACTAATAACAGCATCTTTTTTTGCAATACTAACATTAAATTATATAGCAATGGAAAGATAATTTAATCAAGAATGTAATGCAATAACTTATATGAAGGATTTGCTATTAGAATAGCAGTTACAGTACAAAAAAGAAAAGCAAAACATGTAGAAAAAATGAGATATACAAAAATTATCACCATTAAAAAAAATGAAATATACAAAAATGATCACCCTGTCAATTAATATTTAGTTGGGTAACCTTTAGCATGAATGATGGCCTTACAACATCTTCCCATGGAGTGAACCAAGCCTTTGAGTTCTGCAGCTGTTATCATGTGAAACCAAGATTGAATGATGGCTTCTATTAACTGGGTTTTATTGCTGGGTTGCTTCTGACTAACAAGTTTCTTTAGTCGTCTCCATAGATTTTCAATTGGGTGAAGGTCTGGGCTATTCCCAGGCCATTCTAGCCGTGGAGTATGATAGAACAGAACGGAATAGAATTCTTTATTGACCAAGTGTGATTGGACACACAAGGAATTTATCTTGAAACTCCAAAAAAAAAAAAGTGGTGTTATTAGCCATCAAACCTCAAAAATACACTTTTCCCAAAAGGTTTCCATAATTGTGGCCACTACTGGCTAAATTACATCAGTTCCTGAGGCAGAGGAACAATAGTAGAAGTAATATCTTCTTCTGTCAGCAAATAGCCAGATGCATCTGGTTGACCATCATGAGAGAAAACACAATATTGGACTGAGATGGACTTTGGCCGTCCTTAATGTTATTGTGTTCACAAAAGCAAACAACTTCTGATGCCTGGACTAGTTCAGGAAGGATATTGGTCTTCGAGGTCTATGGGATTCAATTGCTGGTAGTCAATTCATTCTTATGGGCCTATGAAAAGCTATCTTTGCATATTGTTGTTCCATCTGTGCTCCGCCACCTGTGAGATCATTATTCCTTGAGTGCATTTTAATGTTTTCTCATTTCTGCAGCTCTCATTAGACTACAGTTCTCATTATGAGCTGGTGGATGAGACAAAGTTACAGAGTTTATGTTCCTGCAACATGCGGAAGCGAGTCCATTGGAGAGCTTCCACTTGCATTCGCTCGACATAGGAAGCACGGTGAGGTTTAACCTTGGTTAGGACATTTCTTGTCTGGCCAAGTGGAGCTTCTGGTTCTTAGCTGTGGTTCAATTCATTTTGATGTTGAGGCTCCAACTCAACCCCTCCAAGACTGAGTGGCTGTGGATTCCAGCATCTCCTGATCTAGTTACCCTGTCACTTATGATGGCGGGGGAGTTGTTGACTCCCTCTGAAAGGGCTCGCAATTTTGGCGAGCTTCCACTTGCTTTCGCTCGACATAGGAAGCACAGTGAGGTTTAACCTTGGTTAGGACATTTCTTGTCTGGCCCAGTGGAGCTTCTGGTTCTTAGCTGTGGTTCAATTCATTTTGATGTTGAGGCTCCAACTCAACCCCTCCAAGACTGAGTGGCTGTGGATTCCGGCATCTCCTGATCTAGTTACCCTATCACTTATGATGGCGGGGGAGTTGTTGACTCCTTCTGAAAGGGCTCGCAATTTTGGCGTCCTCCTTGATTCACGGCTGTCTTTGGTGGATCATCTAATGGCCGTGACAAAGGGGGCTTTTGCACAGGTCTACCTAGTGGGCCAATTGTGGCCTTTCCTAGACAGAGATGCCTTCGCACAGTCACTCAAGCTCTCGTTGTCTCTCAGTTGGACTACTGCAACGCCCTCTACATGGGGCTGCCCTTGGGTTGCATCTGGACGCTCCAGCTGGTCCAGAATGCAGCCGCGCGGGTTGTTATGGGAGCTTCCTATTACTCCCAGGCAACACCTTTCCTGCGCGAGCTGCACTGGCTGCTGGTGGCCTTCCAGATCCGCTTCAAGGTGCTGGTACTCACCTATAAAGCCCTTCATGGCATGGGCCTGAGGTATTTCCAGGACCACCTTCTACCGGCCTCCCCTAATCTATGCGCTCTCATAGAACTGCCCTCCTCCGGGTGCCGTCGGCCAATATCAGCTGGCGATCCCCAGGTCGAGGGCGTTCTCTGTGGCCGCATCGACCCTCTGGAATGGGTTACCCATTGAGCTCTGGACAGCTCCCGATCTCCGCACTTTCCGTGCTGGCCTGAAAACATGGCTTTTTCATTAAATTCCCTGACCAATTATGGGGTTTTTAATTTTGGGGATTTTAAATCGGATTGTGTTTTAGAATTTTATTGTTGTTGTTTTTACTATGTGAGCCGCCCCGAGTCCTACGGGAGAAGGGCGGCATATAAATTTTAATAATAAATAATAATAAATGTACCAAAGGTACTGTTGTGGCCCCGTCCTCTGAGCCTATCCCATTGGAGGAAGGAAGCTCTGAGCATGAGGAAGAGGAGCCAGCCAGATCTCCCAGCCCCCCCCCCTCTGGCACTGTCTCAGGTGCCAGCTGAAAGAGAGCAAAGTAGTGGGGAAACAGGTGTCTCAGATGAGAGTGAGGGAGAGACGTCATTCCTGGATGCACGGCAAAGAAGGCGAGATAAGCGCTTACAGCAGCTGAGGAGACGTATGAGGGAATAGACCTGAGTCACTGGACTTGAGTCACAGGACCAATGAGTCACTGGACCACACCCAGAGACTATATAAGACAGGGTGGTGGTAAATGATCTCTGTGACGAACAAATACTCAATCAGGTAGTCATTGGAGCTAAAAGCTGAAGCTGATCAGAGACTTTGCTGAATATTTGTTGTGATTTTCTTTCTGTGTACTATTAAAGCACTTGGCAGACGGTGTGCATATCGCTGCCAAGTTAGAGATAAGAACTGGGGTGTGTGCCAAGTGCTTCTTTAACTCTCGACTGGCTGTGTTTTTGTGGGTATCTGTAGAGGGGGACAGATCAGGTACTTTTTCTAACCGTGCAGCCAACCTGAGACAGCACCAACCCTTAATCAACCCACGGAACACCCCACCACCAGCGGTTCACCTCCCAATGACCCTCACCTGATGTAACCTCCTCATCACGACCCATCCCAAGACTCTCACTGATGACTCACACTAGGCAGATCCCTAAGTGCCTCAGTGTCTAAGACACTGAGCTTGTTGATCAGAAAGGTCAGTGGTTCGAGTCCCTAGTATAGGTCTCTGCCTGAGCAGGGGGTTGGACTAGAAGACCTCCAAGATCCCTTTCAACGCTGTTATTTTAAGGAGTTTAGTTTAGTTTAGTTTATTAAATTTTTATACCGCCCTTCTCCCGAGAAACTCAGAGCGGTATACAGTCATGATAAAGCAACATATACCATGAAACTTTAAAAACAATTTAAAATGTATTACATAATTTGGCCCTGTTTTATTCTTTAAAAAACCCGCAAAACTAAAATACCCAATTTAAAATCATACTTTAATTAACCCAGCCTGCTGGAATAATAGGGTCTTAAGGGCACGGCGAAAGGTCCATAGGTCGGGGATCCTACATATCTCCGGGGGCAATTCATTCAAAAGATGGGAGCCCCCACAGAGAAGGCTCTCCCCCTGGGGGTTGCCAGTTGATATAATTTGACCAATGGCACCCTGAGGAGTCCCTCTCTGTGGGAGCGAACTGGCTGGTGGGAGGCTATCGGTGGCAGAAGGCGATCTCGCAGGTACCCAGGTCCTAAGCCATGGAGTGCTTTAAAGGTGGTGACCAACACCTTGAATCGCACCCGGAAGACCACTGGGAACCAGTGCAGCTCGCGCAGGAGAGGTGTTACATGGGTGCGTCGAGTCGCCCCCATAATCACCTTCGCAGCCGCATTCTGGACCAGTTGGAGCCTTCGGGTGCTCTTCAAGGGGAGCTCCATGTAGAGAGCATTACAGTAGTCCAGACGGGACTACTGTAGGAGGAAGGTGTGTTGGGTATGTTCATCTCCTTGAGTTGTTGTTTGTAAAACTGACCCACCACAAGACTTATCACAAGCCCCTCGCTTGACACATCCACACCTGAAGCCCTTATAAACAGAAGAACACCGATATCCCCTAAACTCCTAGCTTGGTAAGGAAATGTTTGGAAAGCAACCCACAAGCTCAGAGAACAAACCTCCACCCTCATAGTTAACAGGTTAGGTAAAGGTTCTCCTCGCACATATGTGCTAGTCATTCTCGACTCTAGGGAGCGGTGCTCATCTCCGTTTCAAAGCCGAAGAGCCAGCGCTGTCCAAAGACGTCTCTGTGGTCATGTGGCCGGCATGACTCAACGCCAAAGACGCACGGAATGCTGTTCCCTTCCCACCAAAGGGGATCCCTATTTTTCTACTTGCATTTTTTACCTGCTTTCGAACTGCTAGGTTGGCAGAAGCTGGAACAAGTCACGGGAGCTCACCCATTACACGGCACTAGGGATTCAAACCTCTGAACTGCCGACCTTTTGATCGACAAGCTCAGCGTCTTAGCCACTGAGCCACCACATCCCTTAGTTAACAGGTTAAACAAGAAGCAAATTTGAAGTTCAACTTCAAAAGTTCTCCCTCTTTTTGCCTCGTTCCGTTTTTCTCACTTCAGCAGTGCTTGGGAACAATCTGTGTCCCATTTTCTGTTTATGCTGCACGTATAAATAACATACAGCCCTTAAAAAGCAGCCTGATCACCACAAAACCAGGCTCTGCGACTCCAAGAATGTTATTGCGTTTGGGCTCAGACAGGGAGAAATAATTTAAAAGCAGTTGTCATTTATGGGTGTCTTTTTATGTTTTATGCATTGCATTATTCTGCAGCAGCTGCTGGGCAAGATTATGCCATCGCTTTCGTGGTAACTCTCAGCGGTTCTGCCAAAAGATCCGAAGGTTATTTATTTCATTCCGGACATGACGTTATGCCATTGGAGGATTTGGGGCAGCCGTGGTGCAAATGTTTGTGTGGAGGAAGGATTCCCTTGGATTTTGAGGTGTAGACTGAGAGGCATACTCCAAAACAGGGCCAAGTAAAAAGGAATAAGTTAAAAGTGAAGATTCCTTGATTCAATTCAATTCAGAATAGAGCTGGAAGGGACCTTGGAGGTCTTCTAGTCCAACTCCCTGTGCCATCCTCCTCCTCCTCCTCTTCCTCCCTGTGCCATCCTTCTCCTTCTTCTCGTCCTCCCTGTGCCATCCTTCTCCTTCTTCTTTTGCTCCTCCTCCTCTTCTTCCTCTCTGTGCCCTCCTGCTCCTCTTCCTCCCTGTGCCCTCCTCCTCCTCCTCTTCCTCCTGTGCCATCCTTCTCCTTCTTCTCTTCCTCCCTATGCCATCCTTCTCCTTCTTCTTTTGCTCCTCCTGCTCTTCCTCCTCTCTGTGCCCTCCTCCTCCTTTTCTTCCTCCCTGTGCCCTCCTCCTCCTCCTCCTCTTCCTCCCTGTGCCATCCTTCTCCTTCTTCTTTTGCTCCTCCTGCTCTTCCTCCTCTCTGTGCCCTCCTCCTCCTCCTCTCTGTGCCCTCCTCCTCCTCCTCTTCCTCCCTGTACTATCCTTCTCCTTCTCCTCCTGCTCCTCCTTTTCTCTGTGCCCTCCTGCTCCTCCTCTTCCTTGTGCCATCCTCCTCTCTACCATCCTCCCTCCCCCCCCCCACACACATCTGGTGTTGAGGAAGAGACAAAGTTTTAGTTCATTTGTATTTCATTTGTGCAGCTATATAATATCCAGTGCTGGACCTGTCCCAACTTCATCAGAGCCCCTTTAGCTGTTTCAGGTTGACCCTCCAGAGGGTCTCCATAGCTGCTGGCCTCCTTAGCTGCTCTGGTCCTTTGGCACAAGGCCACGCCATGCTTCACTCAATCCTAGCCATCCCTTACTTACTTTGTGTCTTGTTACCACCTCTCACCAAGGGGACATGGGCTTGGACTTTAAGAGGGCAAATTAAATAATGCTAAAATCATTACTCCCTGTATTTTTTTCCCGGACGCCATCATTCTGCTAAACAAATAATTCCCTCAACACTGTCAAACTATTTAGTAAATCTGCACTACTATTAATCTTCTCATCATTCCCATCACCCATCTCCTTTCACTTATGACTGCATGACTGTAATTTTGTTGCTTGTATCCTTACAATTTATATTGATATTGTTTCCTGATTGCTTATTTGTACCCTATGACTATCATTAAGTGTTGTACCTTATGATTCTTGATGAATGTATCTTTTCTTTGATGTACACTGAGAGCATTTGCACCAAAAACAGATTCCTTGTGTGTCCATTCACACTTGGCCAATAAAAAATTCTATTCTATTCTATTCTGTTCTGTTCTGTTCTGTTCTGTTCTGTTCTGTTCTGTTCTGTTCTGTTCTGTTCTGTTCTATTCTATTCTATTCTACTCTACTCTACTCTACTCTACTCTACTCTACTCTACTCTACTCTACTCTACTCTACTCTACTCTACTCTACTCTATTCTATTCTATACTATTCTATACTATTCTATTCTTTTTAATACTGCAGTTGAGCCACAATTTTAGGACGACTCTGAGGGTTGCACCAAAAATACGTGAGGAGATGATGATGGAGTTTGGAATACCTCCAATTTATATCCACTTAAATAACCTCTTATATTTTAGGCCAAAAATCAGTAGCAAGAAGTCATGACAATGATTTGACTGGGACTGACTTATCCCATTCCTTTCAGAAGCAAGAGAAAACGGCTGTGTTTGAGCAGAAGTAACATATTGTTTACCTCAGTTTACCACATGACTGCACATCTCTTTGTTTGCAAATGTGACTAAACGAAAGAAGCCATGCCAAAACGAACAGAGAGACATGGCTGCGTAGTACAAGGATTCGGAGCTATTTCTTGTGGTCCATCTCTCCAGGGATACTAACCCGAGCAGCGTGGATGTAGAGAGAGACATCACCAATCTGTGAAGAAAAGGGATTAGATGAATGAAGATCAGCAAAATCATCATGTTGCCATCTGGGGTTGGTAACCTACTGGGAACAAGAACTTAAGCATATTGAAGACGTTCCAAGAGGCCATCAGGATCAGAGCCCCGGATACCAATATAATGAGAAAAGAAATGTATCTTACCCTGGAGTAGTATAATGCCCATTACTACCGTTTCCCTGAAAATAAGACATCCCCTGATAATAAGCCCAATCGGGCTTTTGAGCGCATGCGCTAAAATAAGCCTCCCCCGAAAATAAGCCATAGCAGTCAATACCTTTATGGTTACACAGCGCAGAAAATATTAACACAATCGATGGTAATGATATCAAATTACCAGTAATTACCCTTAAGAAGTTTTCCACAGAGGTAAAAGATTTCTAAAGGCATTCTCATTTTCTCATGTCATGTTATCTGTTTTTCTTAATGAAAGGTCACTAACCACATTATAGGAATCTTGTGTGTCGTGTTGTGATAGTATGAATAGGATGGGCTGGGCTGGGCTGGGCTGGGCTGGGCTGGGCTGGGCTGGGCTGGGCTGGGCTGGGCTGGGCTGGGGGGAGTGGAGTGGAGTGGAGTGGAGTGGAGTGGAGTGGAGTGGAGTGGAGTGGAGTGGAGTGGAGTGGAGTGGAATAGAATAGAATAGAATAGAATAGAATAGAATAGAATAGAATAGAATAGAATAGAATAGAATAGAATAGAATAGAATAGAATAGAATAGAATAGAATAGAATAGAATAGAATAGATAATATGGAATGGAATGGAATGGAATGGAATGGAATAGAATAGAATAGAATAGAATAGAATAGAATAGAATAGAATAGAATAGAATAGAATAGAATAGAATAGAATAGAATAGAATAGAATAGAATAGATAATATGGAATGGAATGGAATGGAATGGAATGGAATGGAATGGACTAACTTTATTGTCACTTTCAATTAAACTAATCGGCATACATTAAAATGAAATTTTGTTCCAGACAGCTCTCAAAGGGTCACCACCTCCAAAATACACTACCTAAACATGACAAAATAAATATATACATACATATATACATACATACATACGTAAAAGTAAAGGTTCCCCTTGCAAATATGTTCTAGTCATTCCTGACTCTAGAGGGGTGGTGCTCATCTCCGTTTCAAAGCCGAAGAGCCAGCGCTGTCCGAAGACGTCTCCATGGTCATGTGGCCAGCAGGACTAAATGCCAAAGGTGATGGAACACTCTTACCTTCCCACCAAAGATGGTCCCTATTCTTCTACTTGCATTTTTTTATCTGCTTTTGAACTGCTAGGTTGCCGGAAGCTGGGACAAGGAATGGGAGCTCACTCCGTTACGCAGCACTAGGGATTTGAACTGCTGGAGTGCCGACCTTTCAATCGACAAGCTCAGTGTCTTAGCCACTGAGCCACCGCATCCCTATATACATACATACATACATACATACATACAAATTTATGCATATACCCAGCTATATTATACAACCCAGAGAAAACAACACAGCCAATCTATACATGTACATGGCAAGAGAAACGAATCTTGCCCGTTTGCCAGACGGATGGCCTAGGGAACAAAGCTGTTCCAGAATCTGGTAGTCCTCCTAGAAATACTTTGAAACTTCCTCCCAGAAGGGAGCAACAGAAACGGAGCACAAAGTGGGTGTGTGGGGTCTCTAACGATGCCTCAAGCTCTAAGCACATAGAGCTGGTAAGCAGTATCCTGAATGATGGGAAGTGGTCTTCCTATATTGCCTTACTGGTTTGGCTGTTTGTTTTTTTCAGAAGATGAATATCAGTGGTGGGATTAAAAAAAAAATTATTACCGGTTCTGTGGGCGTGGCTTGGTGGGCATGGCATGGCTTGGTGGGTGTGGCTTGGTGGGCGTGGCAAAGGAAGGATACTGTAAAATCCCCATTTCCTCCTGATCAGTTGGGACTCGGGGGGCAGAGAATAGATAGGGGGTGGGGCCAGTCAGAGGTGGTAACACTTACAGAGTTGGAAGGGACCTTGGAGGTCATCTAGTCCAACCCCCTGCTCATCTAGGAGACTTGTACTAGGGATTCAAACCGCCAAATTGCCAACCTTTCTGATCGACAAGCTCAGTGTCTTAGCCACTGAGCCACCTGGTATTTACCAGTTCTCCGAAAATTCTGCTACCAGTTCGCCAGAACTGGTCAGAACCTGCTGATTACCATCTTTGTTGTATATGGGTTGGACTGCACAGAGGGGAGTTGTAGAAACTGTTGACTTACAACAGCTCATTTAGTGACCCCTTGAAGTTACAACAGCACTGAAAAAAAGTGACATATGACCTTTTTTTCACACTTAATGACCGTTGTGGCATCCTTTTGGTCATGTGATTAAAATTCAGCCACTTGGCAACTGAGTCACATTTACGATGGTTTTAGTGTCCTTGGTCATTGATCATGGCGACCTTCTGTGGGAAATTGTAAAGCCAGTTAACAAGCATGTTACTAACTTAACAACTGCAGTTAAATGGGGGCAAAACTCACTTAATCAACTCTCTTACTTAGCCACAGAAATTTCTGGCCCAAATGTGCTTGCCAGTATTTGTTCCTTTATGTAGAAAAGACCCTGCGTTTGTGACTCACTGGCAGTTTGAAATCTGAAGGCAATTCTGGTGGTAATAAATTGCAGGGATAAATAAATTGTGATTTTGCAAAAAAAAAAAAAAACCAATTTTGCTGACTCTGTTTAGTTTGAGGTAAATACTCTTTTCAAAAATCTTCTACATTCAATGTTTGGGAAGGGGAAAGGGAAAGGGAAAGAAAAAGGGAAGAGAGGGGAAGAGAGGAGGAGAGGAGAGGAGAGGAGAGGAGAGGAGAGGAGAGGAGAAGAGAAGAGAAGAGAGAATGGAAGGGGAGGGGAGAGGAGGGGAGAGTAAAGAATAGAGAGTAGAGTAGAGTAGAGTAGGGTAGGGTAGGGTAGGGTAGGGTAGGGTAGGGTAGGGAAATTGTGAAATGCAATTACTTCCAACCTTCTCTTCAAAAGATAATTACCTCTTATAATCCCTCTTAAATATTATACCATTCATACCCTCACTTATCCCACATCTTAATACTAAGACTCTGTAACCTCTGCCTAGGTGTAAAACCTTGATTTTCTCCACCTTAAGTTCCATGTTATTGGCTAGGGCCCATTGTTCAAGTCTGTGCAGATAATATACCTTTGTGGTCTAAAATGGCCATAAATGCATCTTTTTCCGGATTGGACAACACATTCTTTAGCCGTTTATTCCTCTTCTGATGCATCAATCGCTTAAGGAATTGCTGCATTTGCTGATTCAGAGGCATTAAAAACAACAAGGCATGACCCAGCGAAATTGCTCGGTTTACACAGGGCGATAAAAATCTTAACTGGGCATGCAAACTCCACTGAGTTTCGAACTTCCTCGGCATTGCACTGGGGACTGCCCCTGATGGAGTGCTTTAATAGGGAAATAATTATCAGGCCTTGAAGTCGGGAGCACAGCTCCTGCTTATTCCCTTAGCCCAGCAAAAGGCTCTGGTGTCAATGCAATCAGGAAATCTAATCTCCGAAAAGCCACCAGATAGACTTTTATGGTGGCTTCTTGTCAAATGGCGCATATATTTCGGAGCAAATTGATGATCTCTGGCAGGGGCAAAGCTGTAGAAATGTAAAACAGAATGAAGGTCCCCTTCACTTCCCAAATTTTTCTTTGTAAGGAAGCTAATAGCTGGAAAGGATGGGATGGGATGGGATGGGATGGGATGGGATGGAATGGAATGGAATAGAATAGAATAGAATAGAATAGAATAGAATAGAATAGAATAGAATAGAATAGAATAGAATAGAATAGAATGACAGAGTTGGAAGGGACCTTGGAGGTCTTCTAGTCCAACCCCCTGCTTAGACAGGAAACCCTATACCATTTCAGACAAATAGTTACCCAGTCTTTTCTTAAAATGTTGGAATATTTACAACTTCTGGAGGCAAGTTCTTCCACTGATTAATTGTTCTAACTGTCAGGAAATTCCTCCTTAGTCCTAGGTTTTCGCCAATTGCGTCTCTTTCTAGACCAGGACTCATTACGCACAGTCACTCAAGCCTTCGTCATTTCCCAACTTGACTACTGCAATGCTCTCTACATGGGGCTCCCCTTGAAGTGCACCCGGAAGCTCCAACTGGTCCAGACTGCGGCTGCGTGAGTAATTATGGGAGCAACATGGTGCTCGCATGTAACATCTCTTCTACGCGAGCTGCGCTGGCTTCCGGTGGCCTTCCGAGTGCGCTTCAAGGTGTTGGTTCTTACCTTTAAAGTGCTCCATGGCTTAGGATCTGAGTACTTACGAGACCACCTGCTGCAACCGATAACTTCCCACCAACCAATATGCTCTCACAGAGTAGGCCTACTCATGGTACCATCATTAAAACAATGTCGTCTGGTGGTTCCAAGGGAGAGGGCCTTCTCTGTGGGGGCACCTACGCTTTGGAACAAAATACCACCTGGAATACGAATAATCCCAGATCTTCGCACTTTCCGACGTGCCCTGAAGACCTTTCTATTTCAACAAGCAGGGCTAGCATAAACATCAAAATTCTATACCAAGGTCTTAGTAGATACAACAAGTTGACTCAATTTATTATTTACTGTTTATAAAATATATTTATATGTATATGAAATCTTAATCTGTTCACCGCCCTGAGTCCTTTGGGAGAAGGGCGGTATAGAAATTCAATAAATAAATAAATAGGTTGCTTCTCTCCTTGATGAGTTTCCACCCATTGCTTCTTGTTCTGCCCTCAGGTGCTTTGGAAAATAGCTTGACTCCCTCTTCTTTGGGGCAGCCCCTGAGATATTGGAAGACTGCTATCACGTCTCCCCTAGTCCTTCTTTTCATCAGTTTAGACACGGCCAGTTCCTGCAATCGTTCTTTGTATATTTTAGCCTCCAGCCCCCTCATCATCTTTGTTGCTCTTCTCTGCACTCTTTCTAGGGTCTCCGCATCTTTTTTACATTGTGCCGACCAAAATACCGTGTTTTGGTGTTGCGTTGCCACACTGAAAGAGTGAATTGTGATAACTCTTTCATCCTCCTCCTTCCCCACCACCCTACTCAGCAACATCATTCAAAGGGTGCTCCTTAATTGAACTTGAGGCATAATGTTTTCTCAGCCAATTAATTGTTAGTTTAGGGCCACCTCATAAACTTCAACAGTAAAAACATCCACAATTGGTTCAGTGTGCTAGAGAAACCCTCCGCTAAATTATATATCATTCTTTTATAGCCACTTAAGGGGGCAAAGGTTGCGGTCTTTAAGGCTGGCTGTTAATATGTCATACTGGCATAAACAGCTTTTTATTTGATTATCTCTGCATGATTTTAAAGACTAATTAGATCCTCTCAGATGTTACATTGGCCCTTGGACACCAGTGTAAAGTTTAAGTTGGGTTGGATATCCATACAAAAACAGTGGTCCTAGCCTTATTTTGGGGGGTTTTTTACAATCAAGAATTCAGCATCTATTATGATGACATGCACCCACCCAATTTTCTTTTTCTGTTTTATTGCAAAAAAAATATATTAAGCTGGTTGAAAATATCTGACTTCAGGCTTGGGGAGTTTTAGAACATGTATTGTGCAAATTGTTTCCTTCTTTTCTTTTTTTCTATTCTGTTCGGCTCCATTCCATTCCATTCACTCCACTCATTCCATGTTCTGTTCTGTTCTGTTCATTCCATTCCATTCCATTCCATTCCATTCCATTCCATTCCATTCCACTCCACTCATTCCATGTTCTGTTCTGTCCTGTCCTGTCCTGTCCATTCCATTCCATTCCATTCCATTCCATTCCATTCCATTCCATTCCATTCCATTCCATTCCATTCCATTCCACTCCACTCCACACCATTCATTCCATATTCTATTCTATTCAAGGGGTTCAACCAGTGGTGGGATTCAGCCAGTTCGCACCAGTTCAGAAGAATCGGTTGTTAACTTTCTGAACAGTTTGGCAAATTGGTTGTTGGAAGAAATCATTAGGGCAGAGAACCAGTAGTTAAATTACTTGAATCCCACCACTGGGTGAAATCCAGCAGGTTCTGACAGGTTCGGGAGAACTGGTAGCAGAAAATTTGAGTAGTTCAGAGAACTGGCAAATTCCCCCTCTGGTTGGCCCCAGAGTGGGGTGGGAATGGAGATTTTGCAATATCTTTCCCCCAGGAGTAGGGAGGGAATGGGGATTTTGCAGTATCCTTCCCCTGCCACGCCCACCAAGCCACACCATGCCCACCAAGCCACACCCACAGAACCAGTAGTAAAAAAAATGGATTTCACCACTGATTCTATTCTATTATTCCGTTCTGTTCTGTTCTGTTCCGTTCTGTTCCACTCCACTCCACTCATTCCATATTCTATTCTATTCTATTCTATTCTATTCTATTCTATTCTATTCTATTCTATTCTATTCTATTCTATTCTATTCTTGTCCCTAAGGTGAGACTAGAACTCCCTATCACCTGGTGATTGGCAAAAAGACAGCTAGCCAGCTTTCATGTCTAAGCCAGGACTAGAACTCACCACCACCTGGTGATTGACCCCAAATCACTCAACTGGCTTTTATGTCTAAAGTGGAACTATAACTCACTGTCTTCTAGTGATTGACCCAAAGTCACCCATCTGGCTTTTATGCCTAAGAGAAGACTGTCAGTCTCCTGGCTTCAATCCTAGTTAATTAGCCCCCAGTTCCATATATGTTCTTTTATCCTTATGAAAAATATAAATCTCATTAACGTTCGGGGATTCGCAATGGGCAAATCCAGCAGGTGTTATCTCAATATGTTGATTGAGCCCCTTATAAATCTTAAATTGGCGGACAGCCAATTTAAATATTTAAATATTTTAAATATTTAAATATTTAAATAAATATATGTAATATGTAAATATGTAAATATTATTTATGTAAATAAATATATGTAATATGTAAATATTTTCTTAGGTAGACCCCAATCCACAGAGACTTTCCTTCCAAACGTTTGAAATGCGTCTTAACGTGTTTCAAATCAAAGCTAGAACGCAATGCATCCGCTTTTATGCGTCCATTTACATGACCCGTTCAGAATCCTTTTCATGGACCATAACTTGCCGTTTGTGCTTCGTGAAATTAAAGGCCCTCTTAAAATTAAAGCAGCTTCCATAACATTTTATCATTTCCCAATTTTACACAAAACCAGAGCCGTCCTGGTTCGTAAGGGACGGTTTTGTCTTGTACCATATAATGAAAATTAAACCAAAGGAGACGTAAAGCTTTCTAGCATTAATACAATTTACATCTAATTGCCGTTATTTTATCTGTGCCATCTTTTCTTTTCTTTTCTTCCTTTTTTTTTAAAGCAAAGAAACCCTTTGTCAGTTTAAAAGGAAGCTCTTCCAGGCATTGTGGGTTGCCACTGGAGCCCACCCTTAATGAGACTATTTCCATTTTATGAGGTTTCCAGCCCCATTTTAACTAAACCCTCATTTATTTAATTTAAAAGGTCTAGTGGAATATCGGTACCTTTGATTTAACCTTGATAAAACACAGTCGATAGTCTGGTGGGGGGGAAAAAATAAAATACGATTGTTGGTTTTCAGGCAACACGCTAATCTACAAGAAAATGAAGAAGAAAATGGATGCCGTAGCCAATTTGTTCCTCTGTTTCCCTCTAATCTAAATATACTATTATTCAGGGTGCTTTGTTGTGGCCTTAAAATCATCATCAGTCTCACAGCTCAGTGGAGGGATTCAAATTTTTTTACTACCACTTCTGTGGGTGTGGCTAGGTAGGCATGGTGTGGCTTGGTGGGCGTGGCTTGGTGGGCGTGGCAGGGGAAGAATACTGTAAAACAGGGGTGGGCAATGGTGGTCCTTTTACAACCTGTGGACTTCAACTCCCAGAATTCCTGAGTCAGCCACCCCTGCTGTAAAATCTCCATTCCCTTCCCACTCCAGGGGAAGGATACTGTAAAATCTCCATTCTTTTCCACGCTAGGGGAAGGATACTGTAAAATCTCCATTCCCACCCCATTCCAGGGGAAGGGTTCTGCAAAATCCCCATTTCCTCCTGAGCAGCTGGGATTTGGGAGGCAGAGAATAGATGGGGGCAAGGCCAGTCAGAGATGGCATTTACCGGTTCTCCGAACTACTCAAAATTTCTGCTACCGGTTCTCCAGAACTGGTCAGAACCTGCTGAAACCCTCCTCTGATTTATCATTATTTCACTCATATGGTCCAATATCAGAGGTGGTATTCACCCAGAGTGGAATAGAATAGAATAGAATAGAATAGAATAGAATAGAATAGAATAGAATAGAATAGAATAGAATAGAATAGAATAGAATAGAATAGAATAGAATAGAATAGAATAGAATAGAATAGAATAGAATAGAGGAATGGAAGGGAATGGAAGGGAATGGAAGGGAAGGGAAGGGAAGGGAATGGAATATAGAATAGAAAACATTTCATAACCTGACAAGGTAACATCATCAGTGCTAGATGGGAGCGGGGTGTGCTCTCTGCTTATAGGCAGTTTGCCCTGCCATTTTTGTGAGGACGGGAGTTCTTGCCTTGCCATTTTGCTGAGGATGGTAAGGAGGAACCTTAGGACCTTTACAGGACCAAAGTCACCCAAACTGCCATTCATGTCTAAGGCAGAACTAGAACTCAACATTTCCTGGTGATTGGCCCCAAGTCACCCAATTGGGTTTCATGCCGAAAGCGGGACTTGAACTCACAGCCTCCCGCTTTCTAGCTTGGTGCCTTAACCACTAGACCAAACTGACTCTTCTATTGTTATCTCCTTACTGTTGTTTCCATTCCCATGCCTTTCCATATTCTATATTGGAAGTGTTGCAGTGCTATGAATAAGCCCACTATGCAAATTAGCAACATTTGACAGATAGAAATGCTCCCATAAACATTTTGGTTAAACACAGTGCAATGTGTTTCAAACACATGTTAATGCATTTTATTCTATGTAAATAAGCGTTCTATCGCCCGTTCGAACTGGTCTTTCGAATTTCACCACATACGGCCTTCATTAATATGGGGAGTGCAGCGGCCTATAAAACTATAGGCGGAATAATAATTATCAGTATAATTTGTCTTGACGCCTAGTCTTGGGCATTTCTTGCAGTCAATAGACATTAGAAAAACATGGCACAATTTCATGAATACCAATTTCCGTTTTGTTCCTGTAGGCTGTAGTTATTTCAATGGTGGGGTGGCAAGAAAGAAAGGGAGGGAGGGAGGGAGGGAGGGAGGGAGGGAGAGAGAGAGAGAGAGAGAGAGAGAGAGAGAGAGAGAGAGAGAAAGAAAGAAAAAGAAAGAAAGAAAGAAAGAAAGAAAGAAAGAAAGAAAGAAAGAAAGAAAGAAAGAAAGAAAGAAAGAAAGAAAGAAAGAAAGAAAGAAAGACGGGGAGGGGGAGGGGAGGGGGAGAGAGTGGGATGGACATAGAGAGAGGGAGGGTCGGAGAGAGAGGGAGGGAGGGCAGGAAAGGGAGGGAGGGAGAGAGAAAGAAAGAAAGGGGAGGGGGAGAGAGTGGAGTGGAGATAGAGAGAGGGAGGGAGAGAGAGAGAGGGAGGGAGAGAGAGAAAGGGGAGAAGAAAGGAGAGAGGGGGGGAGGGCAGGAAAGGGAAAGAGGGAGAGAGAGAAAGAGGGAGGGAGGAAGAGAAAGATAGGGACAGAGGGAGAGAAAGAGAGAGAGGGAAGGAGGGAGAGAGAGAAAGGAAGGAAGAGAAAGAGGGAAGGTGGGAGAGAAAGAGAGAGGGAGGGAAGGAGAGGAAGAGGAGGAGGGAAAGAAAGAGGAAGAGAAAGAAAAGGAGGGAGGGAAGGAGGGAAAGAGAGAAGGAGGGAGGAAGAGAGAAAGAGGGAGAGAGAGAGAAAGAGGGAGAGAAAAAGAGGGAGGGAGGAGAAGAAGGAGGGTGGGAGGGAGGGAGGAAGGATTTCAAGGCCAAAAGCACTCCTCCCAAAAAGCAGAAAGGTTCCTGTAAAAGAAGAGATTCAAACCAGGGGTGAAATGGACCCGGTTCAGACTGGCTCGGCCGAGTAGGTAGCGATGGTGGCGAGCAGTTCGGAGAACCGTTAGCAAAAATCCCTGCCCCGCCCCCATGCCCAGCTGAGCCGCGTGATCATCAGAGCCTTTTTTTCCTTTTAAATAGCTCTGAGGAGCCAAGCTCTGATGACCCCAGGTGAGTTGCCTGCTAATCAGGCAACTCAGCTGGGATCGCCAGAGCCATTTAAAAGAAAAAAAACTTTTTTTTCCTTTGGATCCTCAGAGCCATTTAAAAGAAAAAAAACTTTTTTTCTTTTAAATGGCTCTGATGATCAAGCTCTGACGATCTCAACTGAGTAGCCTGCCGATCAGGCAACTCAGCTGGGGCTGTCAGAGCCTTTTGAAAGCATTATTTAACATAGTTTTACATGTAAAAAATGGTTTTAAAAGTTTAAAAAAAATTGGCCATGCCCACCCAGTGACATTACCCCACCACCACCACCAAGCCACACCCACAGAACCGGTAGTAACAAATTTTAGATTTCGCCCCTGATTCAAACAATATGCAAAGGTACATTGAAATTTCAGTCGGAAACCAGACAGGGTTGATTAGAGGACTGAGACAATTTTACAGCAGAAGCATCAAGATGCAAAGTCTGGAAATGACTCATAGAGGTTCAGTCATTACTTCCACAAGAAACTCCTTGGTTTTCGATCCAAGAATGCATTTTCCTGTCCTGTGACATCATTCATCTCTGCATCATGGGGGGATGGTTTGTCATGTCGTTTCTAAATTAGATCAAGTGGAAAAGGTGACTCCCCCCCACCATCCCAGCATAAAATTTAATATAAATTTATAGCCTTTAAGGAGGAGAATGGTTGCTGCAGTCTAGTGCCCCCTGGTGGCCTTTTGGGATGGAGACGTAGCCCAAGGATGAAGCCATACTGTGCCAATACAGGAAACAACAAAATAATAGGAGAGACAGTTTGGTCCAGTGGTTAAGGCACCAGTCTAGGAAGTAGAAGACTGTGAGTTCTAATCCTGCCTTACCCATCAAAGCAGATTGGCTGAGTTCGTGTCAATCGTCAGGAGACTGTGAGTTCTAGTCCCGCCTTAGGCAGGAAAGCCAGCTGGGTGACTTTGGTCCAAATCACCAGGAGACGATGAGTTCTAGTCCCACCTTAGGCATGAAAGCTGGCTGGGTGACTTTGGTCCAAATCACCAGAAGACGGTGAGTTCTAGTCCCACCTTAGGCATGAAAGCTGTCTGGGTGATTTTGGTCCAAATCACCAGGAGATGGTGAGTTCTAGTCCTGCCACAGTCATGAAAGCCAAGTGGGTGACTTTGGACCAATTAGATGCCATATGCTAAATAAAATAATACAGGGTGCCAAACATCAGTTATTCTGTGCCCTGGTTGATTGGCAGAATGTTATCCAGTATGGATATCATGGTTTAAAGTTGACCACATCATCCTGCGAGGATGTGAGTAAATCCATGTCCTCCTGTAAGTAGGTCCGTAGTTCCCCGTTTTGCTAGATAGGCTGTGGGTAAAGGGGGCTGATCTTCACTGACACAACATTGGCAGAACCAAAGGAGGTAATTGAAATAACACTTTGGCAGGAATCTTGCAGACTTTTGAGAATATTTTGAAGCATGACCTCAACTGCTTCTGAGCAGTCAAAGAAAGGGGTGAGGAAGTGTTTGAGATCGATCGGAAGCTTCAGATTGAAAAACTGAAGAGTTTGGCCTACTGGACCCTTAGGCCGCCCCACAACAATTATCGGAAGAAAGGACATCCGAGGAGACTGCAAGGCAGGCCAAGTGAGCTGGCCCAGAATTTGGGTTAAGCAAAGCCCTGGGTCCAGCAAGACATTACAAAGGGAGGGAGGGAGGGGGGCAAAGGAGCAAGGAAAGAAGGAAAATGCTGGGAGAGAGGGAGGCTGTGATGAAGGAAGGCAGGGAGGGAGGAGAGCAGGGAAGCAGGGAAAGGGGGAAAGGGGGAAAGGAAAGAAGGAAAATTCTGGGAGAGGGGGAAGCAGTGACAAAGGAAGGGAGGGAGGGAGGGAAAGAAAGAAAGAGGGAAAGGGGGCAAGGAAGAAGGAAAATTCTGGGAGAGGAGGAAGCAGTGACAAAGGAAGGGAGGGAGGGAGGGAAAGAAAGAAAGAGGGAAAGGGGGCAAGGAAGAAGGAAAATTCTGGGAGAGGGGGAAGCAGTGACAAAGGAAGGGAGGGAGGGAGGGAAAGAAAGAAAGAGGGAAAGGGGGCAAGGAAGAAGGAAAATTCTGGGAGAGGAGGAAGCAGTGACAAAGGAAGGGAGGGAGGGAGGGAGGAAGGAAGGGAGGGAGAGAGATAAAGGGGGCAAGGAAAGAAGGAAAATGCTGGGAGAGAGGGAGGCAGTGACAAAGGGAGGGAGGGAAGGAAGGAAAGAGGGAAAGGGGGCAAGGAAGAAGGAAAATTGTAGGAGAGAGGGGAGGAAGGAAGGAAGGAAGGAAGGAAGGAAGGAAGGAAGGAAGGAAGGAAGGAAGGAAGGAAGGAAGGAAGGAAGGAACTAAGGGAGGGGGGTCTTAATCAATTAATGATATAATGGTACAATATCCAGTAACCACTACTCCTTCTCTTATTAGTCTAGATATACCCAGTTTCAGTTATGGTTCTTCATATGTTTCAGCTTCCATCCACCACCCCACTCCCTCAAAATCCTATTTGTTTCTCTTCTCAGCATTCTTTCTAAGGTCTCAACATCTTTTTTTTGGTATCATGGTGACCAGAACTGGATGTAACATTCCAAGTGCACGGTCTTAGCAAGGCAGTTTATAGCGGGCGTGGAGATTTACAATAATATTTATAGTAGTGTTGACATTTTGCTACCCCTGCCAACAGACTGTAGGGTCCACCTCGAATCCTTCGCGGTTACTTATTTTATCCAAAGGGCCCTTTGCAAACCTCGAGTGGCATTTTGAGCGTGATGCTTCTCCAATTATGGATTCTAAAAACCATCCTACTCAAGATGCCGTAGGCTGAGCTTGAAATTCCCTTCATGCCGCGTGCCTTATCCATGAATGCAACTAATCAAGATTTAAGTTGGGGATGTTGCCATTCCATTTGACTTGAGTGCAGCTTGCACAGAAAGCAAATTACATTGGATGAGAAAGAAGCCAAGCCACTTCTCTATATTTTGGCAAAGCTTAACTCCGAGCTAAGCAACAAAAATCTTCATTCACACTTCCGGGCCTGTTGATCTATCCTTTTGTGTAGCCACAGCGTTGTCATTTTGCAATGTGCTTAAGGATCTGGGCACACTTACGATCCATCATTTGGAAGAAGGGAAGGCTTAATTGGTTTGCACGCCGCCATAAATCTCTAACGGTAATGGGGCTTTTAAGTTTCTGTAGTTGTCGCATTTCACCACTAGGGGGTACTGCTGGGCCTTGGTTCAATCATGGGTTGAAGAAAGGATAGATGGATTTTCTACACCGTTGAGTGTGACTCATTTTCTTCTCAATTTGGCTTTGGACTATTTTTTTAAAAAATTATGATGGGAATAACAGAATAGCAGAGTTGCTCAAGCAAGAGATCTTACACCATTCCAGACAAATGGCTGGCCAATCTCTTCTTAAAAATTTCCAGTGATAAGAGCATCCACGATTTCTGGAGGCAAGCTGTCCCACTTAATTGTCCTCACTGTTAGGAACTTTCTCCTTAGTTGTAGCTTGATTCTCTCCTTGGTTAGTTTCCATCCATTGTTTCTTGTTCTGTCTTCTGGTGCTTTGGGAAATAAGTTGGTAAAGTTTCCCCTCGCACATATGTGCTAGCCGTTCCTGACTCTAGAGGGCGGTGCTCAGTGGTGGGTTGCTCCCTGTTCGGTTCCGGTTCTTTTGAACTGGTAGTAAAAGCCCACCCACCCAGACGTCATCATGGATGATCTGCGCATGCACAGGAGCACGGGCTCCCATTGCGAACCGGTAGTAAAGGTACGTAGAACCCTTTCCTGGCGATGCTCATCTCCTTTTCAAAGCCGAAGAGCCAGCGCTGTCCGAAGACTCCTCCATGGTCATGTGGCCGGCATGACTCAATGCCAAAGGCACACGGAACTCTGTTCCCTTCCCACCAAAGGTGGTCCCTATTTTTTCTACTTGCATTTTTTACCTGCTTTTGAACTGCTAGGTTGGCAGGAGCTGGGACAAGTCATGGGAGCTCACCCAGTTACACCGCACTAGGGATTCGAACCAAAACTGGATGCAATATTCTAAGTGTGGCCTTACTAAGGCTTTATAAAGCGGTACTAATCCTTCACGTGGTTTTGATCGTATGCCTCTGTTTATGCAACCAAGGATTGTTGTAGCTTTTTTTCGCTGCCGCTGCTGCAAACAGCTGGTTCATGTTTAAATGACCATTGGCTAGGACTCCAAGGTCCTTCTCACACAGTTACTTCATATCTTTTAATCCTGCACTACTTCTTTGAGTTGTTCTGCCATGTTTCCCTGAAAATAAGACCCTGTCTTATATTTTTTTGAACCTTGAAATAAGCGCCTGGCCTTATTGCCATGCGCTCAAAAGCCCGATTGGGCTTATTATCAGGGGATGTCTTATGTCTGTCTCTCTGTCTGTCTATCTATCTATCATATTTCCCCCAAAATAAGACCCTGTCTTATATTTTTTTGAACCCTGAAATAAGCGCCTGGCCTTATTGCCGTGTGCTCAAAAGCCGATTGGGCTTATTATCAGGGGATGTCTTATGTCTGTCTGTCTGTCTGTCTGTCTGTCTGTCTGTCTATCTACCTACCTACCTACCTACCTACCTACCTACCTACCTACCTATCTATCTATCTATCTATCTATCTATCTATCTATCTATCATATTTCCCTGAAAATAAGACCCTGTCTTATATTTTTTTGAACCCTGAAATAAGTGCCTGGCCTTATTGCCATGCGCTCAAAAGCCGATTGGGCTTATTATCAGGGGATGTCTTCTGTCTGTCTGTCTGTCTGTCTGTCTGTCTGTCTGTCTGTCTATCTATCTATCTATCTATCTATCTATCTATCTATCTATCTATCTATCTATCTATCTATCTATCTATCTATCATATTTCCCTGAAAATAAGACCCTGTCTTATATTTTTTGAACCCTGAATAAGCGCTTGGCCTTATTGCCATGTGCTCAAAAGCCGATTGGGTTTATTATCAGGGAATAGATGATAGATAGATAGATAGATAGATAGATAGATAGATAGATAGATAGATAGATAGATAGATAGATAGATAGATAGATACTGTGTTTCCCTGAAATAAGACCCTATCCTATATTTTTTTGAACACTGAAATAAGCGCTTGGCCTTATTGCCATGCGCTCAAAAGCCTGATTGGGCTTATTTTCAGGGGGATGTCTTATTTTGGGGAAACAGGGTATGCTCTGGCTGGTATCAGTCTTGATGGTGTCCAGTCGTGTTCTTTGGCTGCCTGGTTTCCTTTTACCACTAACTTTTCCAAAGAAAAACGCTTTCTCCATTGAATTTCCCCACAATGACATGGCCAAAATAAGTGAGACAAAGTTTGGTGATCCCCCCCCCCCTCCGACATGTCTAGTCATCTTTGCTGCCCAAGGAATACACAGGAATCTTCTCCAGGAGCACAGTTTGA